>BGPR01028203.1:0-20125 GCA_013235015.1 Araneus ventricosus | reverse complement strand
TGTTTTATTTTTAAATATCTGGTATCAGAATTAATCCTTTTTAATATGAAAATCTAAAGCAGAGTATAGAAATCTATGAGATTCAAATAAAACCACAACTTACCAATTTAAAATTGGATGCAGTTATGCTTAGGGATTCAACTCCATAATACTCATTTTTAAAAACAGGTATTTTCTCAAATATGAAAAAAAAAAAATTATGCTATATTTTTCAAAATTAATTATGGAGTTGCACATAATTTTTTTTGTGCAGTGGATAACAAATGAAATAATTTTGAACAGCAAACTAAACACTCTCAGGTATAGTTTTCGATTATGAATCCAAAATCTATAAAATGGTAGACAGTTCCTGATTGTATAACTGGACCCAATTATAATGAAGATAATAATTAAAAGTTAATTTCTGAAAATTTTCACAAACAGAAAAAAAATTCATTCATTCTTATAACTGAAAATATTTTAGAGCAATATGGAATTTACATTTGGATAATTATATTTCAATCCCAAAGCCTACATATAATTCAACAACAAAAGCACAATCCTCAAACCTATAGCCAGAATTTAACTTCTAATTCTATCTATAACAAAGAACTAATTACTTTTGGCTGATCTATTAAAATCTGTAATATTAGTTTCACCATTTGATGTATGGAGCAAGCCTTTCAAGGTAGGTAGCATTGGCTGGTGTGAGGTAGAGAAATACAAATGGCGATAAAATGGCCCTAAAAAGGATTGTGCACCATTTACTGACGTCAAACCTGAAGAATTGCATTCAAGAGGATCTACAAGTTCTCGGTCATCACAAGGCAAGTGGGTAGTTTCTCTTTTTACTGGCAATGTAGTAAGAGGAACTGTCTGATTGGGAAGTTCAATTGTTGTTTGAATCGTCAATGGCGTAGAACAAACAGCTTCCTCAGGTGAATCTGGTGGAGTATTGCCATTTATTACAGCATTGGCTGATAATGGAGTATGAGGGTTTTCTAATGATGAAGAAGTTTCGTTTTTAACACAGTCATGGAAGAAATGATCCGACTTTGCTAGGAAAGATCGGCCACATTTTGTACATGTAAAGTTTGCCCGAGCTTGCTCATGTCTCCTAAGATGCAGATTTAAGTTGCGCCTGTTTCCAAATGATTTAGAACACATTGGACAAGCAAAAGTTTTGTCCATCCTGTGTGTAGTCAGATGTTGACGCAAATTACTCTTCAATGTGAAAGTCTTGTTGCAGTGTTCACACTCGTAAGGTTTCACACCGTTGTGGCTATTCAAATGCCGCGTTAAATCACCTTTGAGACAGAATTCCTTCTGACAGATATTGCACAAATAACGGTTTGACGCCAACCGAGTTGACTGTTCATGTATAAGTTGGACATGTTCATGAAGACTTTCAGGTGAAGGAAATGTTTTAGAACACTCAGAACAAAAAGACAAACCAACGGATGATGACTGATGATTGTTATCTGAAGGAGATGAAGTTTGTACATATGGATGAGCACTTGAAAGATTAGTACTCTGATTAGATGTGACTACATGAGGTAATTTCAATGAGGAGGCACTATTTGGCACAGAAACAAATGTCTTTTGGTCATGGGAATAACTTAAATCACATATAAGTTGAGGCTCTGCTTGGCTTTTATTACTAAATGAGCTATTTGAAGTTTCATTTCCTTTAGCCTGAGTACGAACATGAGTCCTCACATGTTGAGTTAAATTTCCTTTTAAAGCAAACTGTCGCCCACAATATTTACAAGAATGAGGTTTGACACCTGAATGAATGAGAATATGGCGACTTAGATCACCTTTTAAAGTAAACCTCTTGCTACAAGTGGTACATTCAAATGGTTTTTCACCAAAATGAGCTCGAATATGTCGATGCAAGCTATCTTTCTGTGCATAGTTCTTTTCACAAATAGTACATGCATATTGTTTCTCAGGAGTATGTGTTCGAAAGTGTTGCATTAAATTTCCCTTAAGTGTAAAACGACGACCACAAATATCACACGCATAAGGTCTTTCACCACTATGTATTCGAATATGCCTTGTTAAATCCCCATTTAACATAAATGCTTTGCCACACACTGGACATCGATATGGTCGCAGTCCTATATGTATTAACATATGTCTCTGTAAGCTTCGACTATCACCAAAAACTTTGCCACAATGATTACAAGCATAACTACTAGCTGTTTTGGTGGTAACCTGAGCTTTAGTGCCAGCCTGCACTACTAAATGACGTTCCTGAGTATACATTTCAGGTTTTATGCCATTATGAATAACTACTTGTGGGGAGCTAGAAGGTGCTTCAGTGACAATAGACAAATTAAGCATACTTTGAGGAACATCTTCTAATGAAGAGGTAACAGCAATGTGTTTATTCTGAGTATCAGAGCATTTCACTTTCTGAGCAGAATTATCATGAGGACTATGGTGATCATCAGTCAGTGCAGTGTGGCATGGTATGTCATCAACCTGGCATGAAACATCCCTTCGATCAGGAATAAGATCAGTCAACTTGGTACAATCTCCAGATAGATCCATAGGAGGGACATTCCCGACTTCTTGATGTCTAGCTGGGTCACTGATCAGATGATTCCACTGTTTATGACCATCCACTAGTTGAGCAGATTCTGAATGAGGATGAATTATTTGAGTAGAATGTGTTAATTCCCTGGGAGTCGGCATATCTTCCAAAACATGATTCCAGGAACCATGATCATTGGAAGACAACATCTGGGATCTATCTTTAGCCACAGAATGAATATGTTGCTTATCCCCATCAGAAGCCTGCTTGATAACATGACTCCAAGCTTCTGGGTTGCTGATAACTGCTATTTGAGAAGATTTTGGTGCATGCAATATCTCATTTCCAGAAACTGCCTCTTCACTGAGGTTTTGAGGCTCATCAATGACAGCATCCCATGCTCTTCTTTCTTCGGCAGAATGCTCTTTCATCGAATGCAGCAACTGTGCTCTCTCGCTAATATCTTCTTCTGAATGACTAGAATCTCTCAGTACATGCCTCCAAGACACTTCATTTTCTGAGCTATCCTCTTGTGTTTCTTTAGGCGAATGAAGCATCTGTGAGGTATGAGAATATTGAAGAGGCACTGCACCTATGTCACTTGGCGGTCTCAAAATAGCTTGATGAATTTCTGTATTGGGATTCGTCAGCTCAAAGACTTCTTTCAAATCCACAGGAAATGCTGTGTGACAGGCAGGCACACTATTTTCTTCCATATGGTTTGGTAAAGAGATCCCTTTTTTGGAGTCTGAATGCAAGGTTTCTCTGGATAAGGTTAAATCCTGATAATCAGGAGAGCAGACTACACTGTCATTTTCAGTAATGTATGACTCTTCCTTTTCAGGCATTTTGATTTGTAAATGAACTCTCATCACATTTTACTACTCAATTTATGTTAAAACAAAAGCAATTCAAAAAGGCATAGCATTGCTATGCAATCCTTTTGTTCAGTGCTTGCTGTCACATTCATGTCTGGAGTTGAAAACACCTGAAAAGAAATGAAAATTTTCTTAAAATAAAGTGGAATAAAAGTTACAGTAAAAACTTACTTGAGAAATGAAATTCTTGGAAGTCATTATAGCATAAAGACTAACAAATATGATCCAATTTGATTGAAAGTTCTAACTTGGTGATATTATAGAATCAAATAGGTATAAAGCATCTTCATCAATATTTCACAAAAATGGGTACATCAAAACCTGCATCCCTTTTAAAACAACAAGTGAAAAATTCTTTCACCAAAATAAAATGTCTTAAAAATTATTTCTGAATACTTTTCTACTTTATACCTCCCACTTTTATTTTATTGAATCTAATGAACTCAAGTTTTAATCAGAACTGCAATAAACAAATTGCATTTAAATCCTTTGAGCATATTTTCTATTGTTTATGTTACAGACCTGGTTGCATTTAAAATGGAACCATTCTTATCAATGGTAGGTTAATGTTTCTAAAGTACATTTTGATTATTTTAGAAATATGAAGTTTATATATATATGTCTGAAATTCTTTTATTCTTAGTAATTATATGCTGTTTTAAAAAGATAATAATAAAATTATTCTAATTTCTAATAATTTTATAAAATTTGAATTATCTAGATTTATGAAATAAAAATTAAATACACTATATAAGGAGAAATTACAAAAACTAAGCTTATAGAAATTTGTAACATGTCATATATATCACAAGCAGAAGATACTTGTTATAACATCATGTTTTAAAAAATGCATGTGTCAAATGGTCAAGAAAATAAAATATGTCGCTTAGATTAATTGGAAACTAAGTTCTAGATATTTAAATGAAACATTAGCAAAAAAATGTTCAGCTGTAACCAAATGTTAAAGAAAAATATATTTACAGTCACATCTTGTAAATCAAAATTATTTATCATAAAATTCCATTCAACATGAAATCAATGTTCATTCCTTTCAACAGAATTAAAACCATAGTGTTTAATTATACATGCAAAAAAATTCTTTACATAGAAAATTGTTACACAATATTCCACATATAATTAAGTAATTAATCTACAGACAGAACTATATCAATTATTTGCTTCACAAAGTCTTTTATTTGAAATATCAAAACTCGTCCACTTTATTTCTTATGATAGAAAACTTTTCTTTATTAATTTAATAGCTTTTTGTAAATTATTTTTAAAAACAAAATTATATCGAATGTGTGGCGAGTTCTGCTCGGGAGACATTACAGTTAGGAAATTTTGAGCATTCTAAACATAATTGTTTCCACTAAATAACTATAGTTTCTTTCAAAAGTAGAAAAACTTTCTTTTACTAAGGTAATTTTCATGAAATTTGGAACAGCACAAGAAATGAATTTTTTTTTTTTTTAATTATAAATGATATTACTCAGAGTTATCATTTCTGAAGTAAGTTTAGATGTAAAAAAAATATGCATATAATGACTCCCAACACAAGTTGCAGGCTCCCGGTCCCTGAAACCACAATTTGATATTATAAAACAATATTTCTACATTATACCCCATAGTCATTAGCCAGGAGCTACTTCGCAGTTGGCAATCAAAGTGATTAATTATTTTTAACTAATTATTAAAATTATTCTAAAGCTAATAAACATTGCTCTTTCATATTGTTCATGCATGTTGAATTATTTCTAATATCTCTTGCAAGAAAGAACAAAAACTTCATCCTTCCAGATAACATGAACTTTTGATGGTATAATTTTTATTGCACTTTGATTTTCTACGCAGCATACTAAAGAAATGATTAAGAAAAATTAATATAAAAATGTAATAAGAAAACATTTAAATGCAGTTGTTTGATAATTAGCATTTAAAGAGCACCACTAATTGAAATATATTTGGATAATTTTAAAGAAAAACACATCTTTACTTTCTTCTAGTAAAATGTTAGTACATTAAAACATTGATAAATAACGAAAACACATAAAGGCATAAAAAAATTAGCATGACTGTAAGATCTGCATATATGAAAAATAAGTATAAAATTATATCAATGCATTTCAGATGTAAATAAAACATAATACAGTCTAAACATGGCATATCTTGATCCCTAGATAATTTAGATCCTAGTATTAAAACAAACTAAACAACTTGAATCGTTAGTGCACAGTGTCCCATATTTATAAGACAGTTACACCTTTATGCGTTTAACCTAAATGTATCTAATTGTTTATTTTTTTATTTTCTAAGAAGTCAACAGGTATTGAAACCCAAACAGAGTCAATAGCCATATATGAAGTTAACAGATTTTAAGAGTCAAAATGTCATCATTTTGATTTTTTGAGATTTATTTTATACAAGAAATTAGTGATTTTTATTTTTTTGATATTTTACTATATTTAAATATTCAAAATATGTAAAAAAAAGTTTTAAAATGATTTTTTTTTTTATTTTTTCTTCTCCAGAGAAGGGGAAAAAAAGAAAACCTAGAATTTTTTTTTCTCTGACTCTAATTTACTTTGCAGTTAACTTAATATTAATTTTTTAAACAACTAATTAGAAATTAGGGCTTTTAAATTAATTTAGATTGGGTTAAACATAATATCCATTAAATTTTGTCGTCTTAGGTTTGAAATTATTACAAAAAAGCAGTGTTATCTATATAATGGATCAATTTTTTAAAATGAATGTGTATAGTAATAACATTAATGAAATAAATTTATATTTTATACATCTGATATATGTATGAATCTTCTTTAACTATGTCTTTCAAAGCTTAAAATTACCATAACCATAGCATCACTATCTTTTGTATTAGCTCTTAATGAGCTTCCAACCCTCTTCAAAATGTCGAAACAGTAATTTCTTATTTATTGCATTTAAATTAGATATTTCCTCTGTAAAATTTATAAAAAGTCTAGCTACCAATTTGATACCTTCTCTTTCGAGATTTGTATTCACAGGTGATTTCGGGATCTAAACCATTATTCCAAAATAGTCATGGAATGGTCATCTAAATTTCAATAAAAAATATTTAAATTTTAAATTTCATTGAAAACCAAAATAAAAGACCTAATACTTCTTTTGAAAGAACTGCTCTCTTATAAAAATGTCTACACATCACACATACAGGTGTCTCGCAATCATGGGCCTAATAGCTACTCTCTAAACATTTAGAGACAGGCAAATATTTTGACAATTATCTTTTAAATGAAGTAAAAAAAAATCATTTCTTTATTAATTTGAGTCAATAAATGTGAAATCGTTTAAAAAAATATAAAACAATTTTGAGTCCCCCAAAATCCTAATTATCACAGTTAATAAATAATTTTGAGACACTATTGTTAAACAAAGACTCTTCTGCAACTAAAACCTACTAGTTATTAGGTTTGAATCTCATTATTTAAGATTATTTCACCATTTCAATGCCTCCAAAGAAGATCTCACCAATCAAATAAATGTACTTTATCGAGGGGAACGTATTGGCTACCAAATAATGAAATTCAAAGCTCCTTATCCTCATTTTGTATAACAAAGAACTCAAGAAAATCAATGAAGTTTATAAAACTCTTTAAAGATTTACTACATTACATTTAGCACAGAAATTGTCAGTTACATCACATTGTTTTTTTTTCAGTAACATGTATAAATTTAGTTTCTAGTAGTTCTTTTTTCTTTTTGACGTTATGGATGGATCAATGATCTCTTCCTATTTACAAAAGATTCTAAATAAATAAACCAACAAAGAACCTAGGTTAAAAAACATACATTTTGTTGTCTGCACAAAAAAAAACAGATTATCTCTTTCTTTAATAATAAATTATCTACCCTCAAATCCTAAAACAAAATGATATCTTTCAAAATTAATAATATAGTATTGATTAAGCTCTGAACTCTAAAAATGCTTGTATCAAGCTGTCAGTTTAAATTGAATCCCTGGAACTCTTGCAAGCAAGATCCCAGACAAAAAAGCATGCCAAATCTTAGTGATAACTCACCATATCATATACAGCTTCTTTAGCAATGAATATTTACAGAATTACACCAACATCCAAGTTTATAATTCTCCCCCCCCCAAAAAAAAGTGCAAAATCCTTGAAAAGTACCCAATCCTCTGTTTTGTTACATATAGCTAATGTAAATTTTAGTACGCATTCATTAAATCGATATCCCAATGACACTGGATGAATAGTTATTTGTGTCACAGACTCTTGAAGGTTACAAAATTTTGTCTCTAGTGACAATGCAGGATTTTGGTCGGGGGTCATAAAATTTTAGTCAGTGTGACGCCTCCTGTCAAAGATATTAAACTTTCGATACTTAATAAAAAACATAATGAAATAATGCAATAAAAAGTATTGAACGCTCATGCAAGGCACGAAAGTGGAATGACCAGCAAAAAGAGGAAAATCTCGAATCTTGTCAAACGAGCAATAAATCGCAAGGGTTTTTTTTTTTTAAACGAGATCATTGATGGACAAAACAGTGATTGTTAAAAAAATAAGAATTCTGTTTAGCTTCTGAGGGGAGAGGGCTGCAGCCCCAAAGCACTCTCCTGGATTTCCACTGGCTCTACGAAGGTTTCACACTCCAAGGTTTGATGGCAAATGGTCAGGTCTACAGTCTTGAGGAGACTCCAACTGAGGTGTAACAATTACATGGTAACATTAACAGTACTGTCTGACCCCTCAGATACACTGAAAAATAAAAATCGTTTTAAACACCAATGTCATGTGGAATTACATAAAATCTCCACAGCTTCTTACCTTCACCATCATGCCTACAGTCATGATATTCGTCAAAAAATATGCAATACTGATAATATGCAGGAAGAGAAGAATGAAATATTTTTATCAATTAGGATACTGATAGAGTTTCTCTTAGGCCTAATCTCCAAATTAAGCTCTCCATTATTATAGCCATTCATTTCAAATACAGTATACCTCATTATCCCGCTATTACAGACCTCAGAAAAAAAATTTAAAGAGAACATTTCATGCAGTAAAATCAATGTTGATGTAGTTCGATCGAGAGATTAATTGACAAACTAGCTGCGCTGGTGAACGGCAGAGGTTAACACTAATAGATTTTTCTTTTTTTCCCCACTCTGTAATATCTACCGTCTCAACTCTGATCTTCCAAGAAATGAATTCTCTTGAGTTATCTCCGTAGACGAACATCGCTCTCCTGACATACCGTCATTCTTTACTCTCTTCGTGCTCCTCTTTCGCTGTGCTATAAATGCCTTTATTTTGCATCTTATTATCGTCACTTGTAGTAGATGAAATTTATTTACGTGAAATGAGGAAGGAAAAGGATGACGAAAAAAGAAACAAAACGCTTTAAATGTTAAACCAAAATTAAAATCCTTCAAAACACTTGATAGTGAAGAATGCTATACAATGATGAAGATGTATCTAATGAAGGAAATACATAATTTCTGCAAATCTTGCACTATAATCTTGTAAACTTTGTTAGATTATATGGACAAGCCGTGATTTGATGGACTGTGACATCTATGCATCCGGAAAATATGCCGATATACAAAAGAGATGAAAAAGAGTAGAAGTAAAGACGATTACAGATTTTTTAAAGCAGTAAGATTAAAAGGAAAAAATTCCTAGTTATGTTTACACAGTGCAAAATGTAACGTGTAATTTTATATTTTTTGGAATTACGTCATTTTTCTTGTTAAAAAAAGGAGTTTCGATTATCTGTGTTTTTCATTGTCTGTGGATCCTCCGTGGATTAACTCGATAATCAGAGAGTAAAGCATTGTACTTGGTTCAGTTCTAGATTTCATCATTATGATCACTATTGTTGATGTGAGTATAGTCCAAGTCCATATGTTATATCTCAACATGCCATATAACTAGAAGATGTAGATATAATCCTTCCTGGTCTATCTAAAAATTTTTAATTGGTAAATCCTTGAAGTTATTTATATATGTTTATTAAATCTTTTGTTGTATTTTCCATATTGTTCTTTTTTGAACTAAATTTCCCAACCTTTAACGAGTATGAAACACCCGTAAGGAAGTAAAATTATATTTAAGTACTTATCTGTGCATTATCACATCACATTGAAGTAAGATTCGAAAACCCAGGAAAAAATGCAAATACAAGAGTCATGAAATGGATGTTTTGATAACTGAAATCAACATCTTGTACTTCCTTGTATACACCATTAAACTTATCAAAAAGCTACTTTTCTTAAAGTAAATCAAAGCAATTATCAAACGAAAATGCACTGGATCGATTAAATATAAGGAAAATCAAAAAAAGCATGATTCAATGAGAAATCTTCTTAATGTTTATTATCCTTAGGTACAAGAATCATTTAAAAAAATATTGTATCAAATATATATTTAATGAAATTTAAAACATCTAGCTTTCAAGCCTTAAAGGTACAAATAAAATTTATTTACCATTTTGATAATGTAATATAAGCTAATCCCTCAAGATTGACTAAGATATCTGTAAACATACTAAGACACAAAAATAGAATAAAATTATAGTGAAAGTTTGGCAGTTAAGAACAAAAAATTCATAAAATGATACTGTCCTATATTTAACAGAACAGGAAAAGAACATCTCAGTTTTAACAAGTCCATGATACTAAAAAAAATTAAAATCCCCATTAGCTATGCGTTCACGAAATGACATAGACCCTACTCTACAATTGCTTAAGAAACAACATTCTAGAACCAAACACTTGCCAACCCATCGAGTCTTAATAGTTCGCCAAAATACCATTTAAGATAAAAAAACAAAGAGGAGAATGGGGGGATGAAAAAGAATCTCTGGAATTAAAGTATCTGCACCACATTTTGTAATAAAGTGAAGATATGGATTATATTTTAATAGATTTTTTTCAGTCTTTTATTATCCAAACATATCCGCTCAACCTTAGAGCTTTCCATCCATTCGATTGTTCTATTGCTTTTCTTGGTTGTCCTTCTAGACATGCAGTAGCATTGCCTTGAAATAGCTTGACTTACGCAAATGGAATATTTGAATATTTATATATTAAATATTAGGGATGACAATAGTTTTGACAGAACTATTGACGAACTGTTATTTTCTACGTAATATCAAAAAATCACAAATACCAGTGATGAATACTACTGTCAAAAAGGTGTGATTTAATCATTTGTAATTAAAAGTAAAATGTTTTAATTTTTTTATTTGATTTTTTAATAAACTTTTCAAAGTTTTAGTTTATAGTTCTATATACTGACAATAGATGGCGCCATGAAAAGTTGCAGTTCTCTAGAACGTGAAACCACAAATACCAACTATTTCTTCCCTCATATTACGTTTCTCTGTGATTCACATTTTTCTCCCCCAATCACTTTTTCCCCCAATAGCAGTTTCTACTGCTATTGGTCTTGTACGAGTGTCTTTCGGTGAATCATCCCTCTTGTTGTGATATGCGTTTTCGAATGATTGCATCACTTTTGTAATACATGTGACTGAAGACTTATCTATCGGATCGGAGATGACGCAGAAGATCGCCTACACAGCTGATCGGAGTAATGGGTAGATTTCAGTTGAATCTGTTGTTACTCGTGTTTTGATAATTTGAAATTATTTCTAGGAAGTTCGCCAGAGCAATTAGGATTATGATAAACGGTTGTACTTCTTTCCAACAATTGTTTTCATGTGTAGTTGGGTACTTAATTTCATTCTCTTAATATTTTTTAGATTGGACACAGGTGTAATCTGAATATAAATTCATTCTAATATGGAGATGCATGAGAATAATCCCTAATAATTTATGATATTTCTGAAAAAGATCAGATTGAAAATATATTATAAAAACTATATTATGCTGAATTGTGTATAGTTTCTCCATTATCTTATTATTAGCACTAAAAATTGTTGTTTTTGTGCATGTTTTTTTTTTAATTAATAAATGCATTATTGAATCTCAAATACAGGTTAACTTACTCTTTCATGCAGGCTTATTTTTCCTGATTGCTTAAACTTTTACTAATAAACTTTATTTTAAACTTTACGTAAAAATTAGAAAGAAATCTTATTTTTTCAGTTTAAAAGTTATTAATAAATGTTATTCAAAAAGCTGCCTGGGGCAACTGCACTAAACAAATATAAGTTGTTAATATAAAGTTGTATCAAAATAATTGAAATAGAATCACACTTTTTCATGAATGCAATTTTTAATGGTAAATTTCTTAACTAAATTATCATTTTCATTAGTAAGGATCTAATCTCTAAGTAATCTTTATCCATTATAAATTTAGGGTAAATTATTTTGCAAAAATCCTGTAATAAATAATATACATATGAAAACATTTGTTAGAAAATAATCATTATATATAAATTATTTCTTCCCCCCAAGAATACAAAAACAGACGAGTCTTCATTTAAGTACTTAATCATTTTTAAGTACAGAAGTAAATAATTTCAAGAAATGTAACCATATACCATAATCCTAATTGCTCTGCCAAACTATTTAGTTAAATACTTTTAGAAGCAAACTACTTAGAAGTAATTTCAAATCGTAATCAAAATATGGCATGATGAACAGCAGATGATAGTATTTAATACTATAATATTTAATAAAATAATATAAACAGATATCCATTTATTGAACATTTTTTCAGTTAAAAGTTGCCCGAGTCAACTGCATTAAACAAATAAAAAGTTGTATAACATTAACTGAAATAGAATTACACTTTACATGAATGCCAATTTTTAAATGGTAAATTTCTTAAGGAAATTATCATTTTCATTAGTAAGGATATTAAGCTTTATCCATGATCAATTAAGGTCAATTATTTTGCATAAATCCTATAATAAATAATATGCCCAACTACATATGAAAACATTTGTTGAAAAATAATCATTACAGATAAATTATCTCCTCCCTCCAAGAATAGAAAAACAGATGAGTCTTCATTTAAGTACTTAATCATTTTTAAATACAGAAATAAATATTTTCATGTAGTATAACCATATCATAATCCTAATTTCTCTGGCAAACTATTTAGTTAACTACTTGTAGAAGTAATTTTAAATCATAATCAAAACATGACAGGATGAACAACAGATGTGCAGATGGTAGTAATTATAATATTTAGTAAGATAACATGAACAAATATTCAATTACTGAATATTTTCTTGAGTTAAAAGTTGGCCAAGGCAACTGCACTAAATAAATATAAGTTGTTAATATCAAGTTGTATAAAAATGACTGAAATAGAATTACACACTTTCATAAATGCAATTTTTAATTGTAAATTTTTTAAGGAGATTATCATTTTTATTACTAAGGATATTAAAGCTTTATCCATGATCAATTTAAGGTAAATTATTTTGCACAAATCCTATAATAAATAATATGCCCAACTACATATGGACACATTTGTTGGAAAATAATCATTACAGATAAATTATTTCTTCCTCTTGAAGAATAGAAAAACAGATGAGTCTTCAATTAAGTACCTAATCATTAATAAATTACAGAAGTAAATAATTTCAAAAAATATAACCATATATCATCTATATATTAATACATGAAGAAAAAACTTTGTACCCCCTTTTTAAGCACATTGCGAGCACGGAGGAGTGCGAGATTTGGCATAGTTAAAGTTCATATGGAGAAGGAGTGCAGAAAGATAAAATTTATGTATAATATGTGTTACAAATACATTAAATTCAATAAAATAAAACATTCACTGTTTACGTTCACATACTATAAGAAATTAGCGGAGTGAATGATTTGTAATTGATTTAATCCCCCTGCAGTGAAATCCATTCCAAGAGGGAGTTTATTTAGATTATTTATAAAAAAAACTCTTCAGAGTGAAATACAAAATGCGGATGATTTAAATCTGTCAATGTCAAACACATATTAGTCTGTGGTCAAACAGTTGCACAGAGTAGAGATTATCGCTAAAGAATTTATATATAATATGTATTACAAATACATTAAACTAAATGAAATAAAACATGCATTGTTTATTTTGTACATACATTGTATAAACATTGTATATTTTGTCAAATAGATATCAATATATAGATTGCTCAATATACATCTGTTGTGAAAAGAAAATTGTGTAGCAGCAATAGAATAAAATTCAAAATTCATACGTAATAGAAAAAATTCAAAAAAATTATATGCAATGATTATAGAGGTATACTTTTTGACAAAAGAACCTCAATAATGTTCAAACTTAAAAATTTAATGAATAGCGGTCAAATTTCGACCGCTGGTCGACCTCTAGTAATCATTATTGCTCTGGCAAATTATTTAGTTTATTTTCAGAAGTAAACTATTTAGAAGTAATTTCAAATCATAATCAAAACATGACACGATGAGCAACAGTTGTACAGATGGTAGTATTTAATAAAATAATATAAACATATATTCATGTATTGAACCTTTTTCCTAATTTTTGCAGTTAAAAGTTTCAAAAGTTTTTTTCAGTTAAAGTAAAAAAAGGCAACTGAAGTAAACAAATATAAAGTTGTATAAAAATAACTGAAATAGAATTACACTTTACATGAATGTCAATTTTTTAATGGTAAATTTCTTAAGGAAATTATCATTTTCATTAGTAAGGATATTAAGCTTTATCCATGATCAATTTAAGGTCAATCATTTTGCATAAATCCTATAATAAATAATATGCCCAACTACATATGAAAACATTTGTTGGAAAATAATCATTACAGATAAATTATCTCCTCCCCCCAGGAATAGAAAAACAGATGAGTCTTCATTTAAGTGCTTAATCATTTTTAAATATACAGAAATAAATATTTTCAAGTAGTATAACCATATATTACAATCCTAATTGCTCTGGCAAACTATTTATTTAACTACTTTTAGAAGCAAACTCTTTAGAGGTAATTTCAAATCTTTATCAAAACATGACATGATGAACAACAGATGGTATTATTAAATATTATTATATTTAATAAAATAATATTAACAGATATTTATTTATTGAACATTTTCTCAGTGTAAAAGTTAATAATAAATATTATTCAAAAAGTTGTCTGAGGCAACTGCACTAAACAAACATAAAGTTGAATCAGAGTAACTGAAATAGAATTATACTTTTAAGTGAATGCCATTTTTAATTGTAGATTTACATTTTCATTAGTAAGGATATTTAGCTTTATTAATTCAGGGTCAATTTTTTTTTATAAATACTATATGGAAATCCACTGTGAAAACTTATGTCAATTTAGAAACTGAAATTTAAAAAAAAATGCAGGTTTGCTTTAGTTTTTAGACGCATGAAATACCTTACTATATATTTTAACAAAAAGGGTTGAAAATCTCTCGCTACAATGTCTTAAAAACATACTCCGTATAAATTATCAACATATATTAATTGGCAAAGCATAGAAATGTAAATGCTCATAATACAATCCGTAAAAGGAACACATGTTTACATTCTAAATCCAAGTCAAGATTGAGTAAACAGGCGAATAAATACTTTATATGTTACGTTAAACTATTCAGCTGATTAGCAGGTTTCATGGAAAAGATATTTGGAGAGATGATTCTCAAACAATGTTGATGCTTTGTAAATGAAGCATTTTATAGCATGTACTCACCTTTATTACATGCATATGCATAAATACATATAAAATTGCAACTGAAAACTCTAAAAAACACATTTAAATGGAAAACAGCATATTTTATTACTAAGAAAAACATAGAAATGAAATTTTTGGTTGAAAAATTGCTTTAATAGGGTTAGGTGGGGTAAAGTGGTCATAAAATCCACATTTTTTTAACTTAGGTGGATTATAAATATAAGAATTTGTTAAAATACTTAATATTTTTTGGTTGTTATTTTACATTACATTATTGAAGAACACATTGCATTAAAATTTGGGGAAAAAATAATTGATTTTAACAATTTTATGACAATTTCTATTTGTCATGTTTTTATGACCACTTTACCCCATGGGGTGGGGTAAAGTGGTAATTAAAAATAATCATAAAAACCTAATATAAGTAAGCAAAGTTTTTAAAAAAATATATAACAAAACTCAATATAGTTTCAACTTTAAAAGAAAATCAGTTTATTTGATCAAATTATACATTTTTAATAACCTATGATTAAAAGTTGGCTCATCAAGAATTTTAAGGATATCTGTCTCTTCAATTCGAACAATGTTATGATTTTCAGGAGAGGTGTAATAGTCTGAAGTTTTAGATATTTTATTGACAGAAAATCTCCTATTTTATCAGAAACCTGTCCAATAAGCCCTTTGATTGATCCCCCCATCATATTTTGCCAAGATCTCACAGAAAAACTGTGATAATTGATTATCTGCAATTGTGAATTCACTTGACTGAATAAGACATCTTCTGCTTTTTATCAAGTTTTTCCTTGCATGTTTTTATCTGTTTTCTTGCATCTCTTTCTTTTTTGTAGTTTTTTATTACTAATTTCTTCAGTCAAACCTTCATTATTGTTTTTGAACTTTTCTTTTTTCTCTTGAATTCTATATTGCCACTTCATGTATAGATGAAACAGGTGGTTTATAGAATTGTAAGTACTGCTCATGTCAAATTTTTTAGAGTGCAATTATACATAAATTCTAGTGCAATTAATGCATGGCCTTTTTTGCAGTTCCATAAGTCATGCAACTTCAGTGCCCATCATAAATTAAAAGAACAGGTTTTTGCAAATCTAAAGAAAATTGGATACTTAAAGCCTTTACCTTTAGTCTATTTTTGCACTACCTTTAGTCTATTGCTCATATACATGAGCTTCTTTGTAAAGAATAAAAAGGTAGCATGAAATAATTTGCTTATGTACTAAAAAGTACATCCTTTTTTGCAATTGGCTGATTTCTTATATGCGTTATGTGATGGTTTTGGTACAAAAATTGGGGTTACCCAGTTTCATATCTTTAATTATAATCTGTAACATATCTTAAATTAATATTTAACTAACACCTGTCTAATAAATTAAGCTTAAGAAATTTTAAAACAGTGATGCATGTTAAGCCTATCCCTATGACCACTTTACCCCATCTTACTTAAATTACTATAAAATAATATCTGTAATTAATTCAGCTTATCTGTTAATGAGGAAGTATTCTTAAGATCTATCTGAAGCTTCCTGCAGAGTTAATTTAATGAAAACTTAGTTAAACAAAATGTAGGAGAGAAGTTCAATTCGGTATTCCAACTTCAAACTGCTACATGAACAAACAAAATGGGTGTTTTCTCCTACTAAAGTGTTGCAATTAGTATAATTTTGAATGTTAAACTTAGTTCTTAACTATTCAAAGCTAAAATAAAAAAGATTACATTTATACGAATATTCATTACAAAGTTATAGCATTTTATTTGATGTATGACCACTTTACCCCACCTGACCCTATGTAAAAAAATATCCATTAAAATAAAAATAATAATTCCAATAGCTTAATAAACTGTTGAAAACTTCAATGGTAATTAAATAGAAAAAAAGATGGCTAACTTAAATTTGAAAAAGAAAATTTAACTTTTTATTTTACATTCTTTTTCTTTTCCTAATATTTAATATTAATTTCATTCTGCTTCTATAAAATAGCAGGTTCATAAATTTGTATGATGAAATAAAATACTTGAATTTGCATCATATATATTGAATGAAACATAGATATTTTATATAAAAATATAAAAGCATATAATGAATAGAAAACAGAGTTGTGAAGTTTCTACATAAAGCCAATATTTTAATACACGGAACTTCAATTTCTTTAATATACTTTTTAAAAAATCAACTTCTTATATTTAACTTTTCTTAGGTAAGCAAATTCAATATAATTTGATAAAGCAGGCATACATATAGAAAAGATCAATAATTATGAAACATTTAAAGGAATTAATCAGAAAAAAATACTATTAGCTGATTGAAATACAGTAATATCAGAAAATTATGCTGAGATGCATCCAGCCATTTCAAGAAAATCTACTAAAATGTAAGGCAATTAGAAAAATGCCATTACAAATGAACAGATCATCTTGTTAACTGGGTTTAAACAGGGTTTTCTTCTTTCTCCATACCTTATCTCCGAGTTTCTAAACCAAAGCAAGCTGAACAATATAAAATAAATACACACCATCTATTTTTATAGTAGAAATAAGTTATTCAAGAATGCAAACATTTTCATTTAAAAAAGTATTTAAAAAACAAAACACTTATATACAGGGAATACTTATGCTGTCTGCTGGTAACTAAACTTTTCATTCTTAGTATAGTATTATTATCAACTCAATTTCAAATAATGAGAGTAATTCTGATCTTCCTGGTGTATGTTACTCAGTGCAAATACATTCCAAAACAATTTTTTTTCTCTTCCAAGCAAGTGCAGTTTATAAAACAAGTATATAAACAAAACAAAAAAAATTATGCAACTGAATTAAACTCTCTTCATTCTGTTTAGTTTTTTGGGGAAAACTATACAATTTTTACTTGCAGTTATATAAAAACATAAATGCAGTTATATTTGAAATACTTCAGTTGTGAAGCAATTCTTTACTTACAATACAATATTACACAAACAATTTATAAATCTGCCAAAACCGACTCGCATCATATAAGGTAATAAAATAAATAATGTACAATAATCTATGCTTTCTACTAAAGTTCCTTTCATTAAAATAGCATATGTAAAACATACAGTTATCAACTACCACTATTACATCTTGGAAAATGCCTAATTTTATAACAACGACATGGAAATCGACAATTGCAATGGCAAGTCTTTATGAACCTATTATAAGCATGGAAATTCAACTGAACAGCACTTTAAAAGTATATACTTTCTGCAAAATAAACACAAGTTTACATTCAAAACTCAAGCCAAGATTGTCTGAATAGCTAAATACTTACTGATTGCATTATGTTTCGTTGATCAGATTATTAGTTTACAAAAAAATTTAATGTATATATACACTTGAATAAGAAAAGAATGTTTGTGTTTTTTTTTATCTAAGTTATTTGTTCATTCCATCGTTTTAAATCTAAATAATGAGTAAATCGGCAACAAGAAAAAAAAAAAAAGAGAAAAATCGCCAATCAAAAATATGTTTGATCTTGCAAGCTACATAATTAATTCCAAAGTAAACAGAGAGCACATAGCACGTTATGCTATCAGTAATTTATTTAAAAAGTATATATACCATGTGTTACAAACAAAAATATATTCATTGCAGAAGAATCAACTAAAAAATAAACTATTTCCATGCAACTCAAAATTCAAGTAATTTCAGTTACGTTACGACAACACATAAGATAGCATCGGAAGCAGTTATCGGTTTTGATCCTGGTACAATCGAATCGCTCAGCTGTGGCTCTTCACTATAAAGTGTCTGAAACTGTGAAGTAGCAATAGAAAAGTCTGAAACTGTGAAGTAGCAATAGAAAGGTCTGAAAGTGTGAAATAGCAATATGGATGTTGGTGAAAGACGGGAACTGTGACGTCAAAGGGCGTCTTGATTGATTACAACTTAGACGTTCTGAACACCCCTTCAAAAGAATTTTTGCTGGCGCCATCTGTTGACAGTATAAAGAACTAAACATTAAAACAACATAGAACGTACATTAAAAATGAATAATACTTTTTTATTTAATTTTTTTAGAACACTTTACTTATATTTAATAAGACTTTTTGAAAATTAAAGGTGTGATTGAAATAACAGTTATTTGGAATAGATATTTAAAAATAGCAATAGCAAAAATATTTGTTACTCAAAAAATCGTGGATTATACATCCCTATTAAACAGTCTGCATTTTGCAGCAACCTTTGATTTCGTTTGCCGGTTTTCGGAAAGTATTCGCCGCAGAAAAATCATTTTTATGTCATCTCAGTTTGATTGTCAAGCTATTTTTTTTTTCATTTTTATTTATATGTGGCGGCTCTCACGTTATCATATCAGATGCCCATTATTAATGAATCATTAGAGGTAAAACCAGCCTCGTACTTATGCTTAGCTGCAAAATGCGAATTTCTGCATTTTAACCACGAAGAGATATAAGTTTAAACAGGAAAAATTACGATTACAGCTTGATTTTTAAAATACTAAACCATTTTAGAGTATTTGTAATAGTTTCGTTTATGTTACGCTGTGTGTAACAATAAATTATATTTGTACAAATGACTTTTGTCTCTTCATCCTATAAGAAATTGTTTATTTGTGATGTTCTCAAGGAAGTTAATGGCATGCAAAGTATGCATTTTGTTTATTAAAGTTTGAATAAATTTTTCAGGCAAAAAAATGATGGAATAGCTTTCATTAAAACTTTCATTTCTTAAACATTTTAAATGCCGACTTTGAATACAATTGAAATAGTTAAATTTTTATAAGAGTCTTTAACATCAATCGTTAATTTTAAACAACAGCATTTTTTAAAATTTATGTTAAATAATTTGCTTTTTTTCGTGTGTATGAGCTACTACACTACAATAATTGAAACTTTACTGTTACCCTGATGTCAGCCAAAATGTGTAGTCTTGCAATCTTATACATTGAAGTTCACCAACTTAGTTTGGCGACCCAAGGTTATTGTACTTGGCGAGCCTACATTACGGCATTAGCTGCCATAACATAAAAGTGATATTTCTTCTTAACATTTATGCTTGATGAATACTGCTCTTAAGCTAATGGAA
>BGPR01028202.1:0-20126 GCA_013235015.1 Araneus ventricosus | reverse complement strand
GTAGTAGGCATTTTTCAAATGTTGACGATTAGTAATAAAAGTGTCCAGAATTGTTTACGTCCAAACCAATAAAATGGTACCGTCAAGAGTCGTTCAACTGACAGAAAAGATGGGGAGAACCCATCACTCATAATGGACTATTATTTGTTTTCTAATGTTTCGTACTTATAACTCCAATCAATTTTGATTTCAATAAACGAAATTTGTTCGATACACCGAAATAGTTGCGAACTCTCTGATAGCTCGTTCTGTTGCCGTATTCCTTCATATTTACCATCAGAAGTATTTTAGGGAACCGTCTTATTAAGTAATGTCATTGAACATTATCAAATAACAGTATGAGATTATTTTTTTCATTTATTATCTATTAATGCCATTAATGAATACGTTGGGTGTTTTATTTTCCTATGTATACTTAGATATTTGGACAGCAAAAAAGTTTCGGGACAAAAGTGATTTTTTTCCCCTCCTGATTGAAAAGGAACCGCAAATGGAAAAAAGTTTAAGAAAACCCTCTTCTTATATATAAAAAAAAAATCCTTTATTGTCTTTAACCAAATAATTACAAGAGTGTTCATATTTTCATAACAATATTTTAGAAATCGAATAGACGTACTCTACTACCACCACGAGAAAAACCCTGAAAAGAGTTTCCTCAAGTAGACGAGTCGAAGAAAGGAGGGAAGCAGGTATAAAATCATTGCAACATTTGACAAACTAAACGCTCTTCGTTAGGCGAAAAATTCGAAGTACAAAGTACAAAGCGAAACGAGACTTCTGCCGTTTCCATCTGCACCAAATGAAATGAAGCCCTTTCTTTCACCCCCAAAATGCAGTGGAATATCCTATTTCCATAACGACCGCCAACGGCATGTCTAATGTCTGGGGGTTTTCTCGTGGCGGTAGGACAGTATATTAGGGGCTATTTTTTGTAGTTTATTATTATGTGCATTTAGGATATAACCATCGGGAGTGTTCTCCCCTTGGCTCTCTCGTATATTTCCGCAATATGCGTTTGTTTTTGGCTTCGTCTTACTGTCCTGCCACCACGAGAAAAACCCTGAACAGGGTTGCCTCAAGTACACGAGTCAAAGAAAGGAGGGAAACGAGTATAAAATCAACCGCAACATTTGGCAAACTCAGCACACTTCGTTCGGCGATGAATTCGTTTTCGACCGAAGTACAAAGCGAGATGAAACTTCCGCCAGTTCTATCTGCGCCAAATGAAATAAAGCCCATTCTCTCACCCCTAAAATGCAGTGGAATATCCCGTTTCCATAACGTCCGCCACCGGCATGTCTGATGTCTAGGATTTTTCTCGTGGCGTTACGACAGTATACCGAAAAGAATTGAGTATGCATTTTAAACCCTATCCACTTGGAAAAATTGGGTCGAAAACTTGAATGGAAAATTAAATAAAAACTTGATTGAAACCGACTTACACTGTAAAAAATATCCGTTTTTTTCCTGAACTTTTTCCGTATATTTGACGGTTTAAAGCTGTTTTGTTGACAAAACGGTTTTTCACCGTTTTCCGATCCAGCCATAAACGGTTTAAACCGTCAGTTCAAATTCTATTTTTCGTCATACGGTATTGTTTTCCGTACGATAACTTTCCCTTTTCTTAAATGTAATTTTATTGCATTAATTTCATGTTTTTAATAGGGTTCCATCTCCGCTATTGTTTACATATATTGCAGTAACCTGTTGGCACTCATGAAAGCTAACCTTAAAACACGTGTTCTGGCAATAGTTGATTTTTACACCACTAAGTGGCGCCACTAGAGCTATAGTAACTTTAAAACTCAAATAGATTATTTTTACTTCATTTTATGAAGTCTCCTGTGGTCTAGTGGTTAGAGCGACTGCCTTTTATTTCTATGAACGCGATTTCGATCCCCGGCTCGCAGGAGTTAGAAGTTTTGTCACCATCTTGCATCGAAATCGTCCAAGTAAGTTCAATTAAAAATTATATTAATTAAATTAATAATTAAGCCTTGATTAATTAATATTCCTAATTGATAATACACATCAGCACATTTCAACTCAACTCGAACAGAAGGAGAAAAACAACTCAACTCAGTCGATGATGTCACTTACTTCGATGACTTAATTTTTACGGAGAAAACGTGATTTCATACGGTAAAAAACCGTTGTGACTACGGATTTACTTCCTAACTTTTACGGTTTTGCACAACCAACCCAGCTGCCAGTTTAAAACCGTAAATTTTACGGGATTTTTTTTACAGTGTAGAATTTCTTCGAAAAGACCACATACCAAATAACATTTATCCAGCCTGTTGCGTTTTGGAGTAATATCGTTTTTTTTTTACTTACACTGGAACAGACAGACCGACAGACATTCAACTTATTGACGGATATGGATCAAAATTTGATACATATCTACAATTATAATGTTGAAACCATATACCAGACTTCATTCATCTTGCTCGTTGTGTTCTTGAGTTATGTTCACATGCACATGAAAGGGCAGTCAAGCTTCCTACTGGCGGATTTCGTCCAAAATTTGATATGCATCTACAATTTTGGTGTAAATACTACATATAAAATTTCATTCGCCTGTCTCCTTCCACTTTTGAGCTATCGTTTTCCCAGACAGGCACACAAACATAATTCCATTATTTTTAAAATCTCATGGAGGTCTAAAATAAGATCATGGATGAATTTTTTGATGATTACAATACTTTCTCTTTTTGTATTTCGTATGCGAGAAAGTATAAAAATGTAAGAACTCTGAAGTGTAATCAATTTACCTGAAAACAAGCACGGATTTCTAACTTCCACAGTTTTGCTCGTCTTCCTCGCCTCTGAAATGGAAGTTTAAATGAACTTCATTTTTAAGATTAGATTTTTTATAGAATATACAGCAGCGCTCCGTTTATACGTTTCTCATTTATACGTCGTTTCATCACAATCCCGATTCATTCCTATCCAATGTGGTGATAAAATGCTTAGTTTATACGACCCAAAGCTTCGGTTATAATCATAACCAATTGAAAATTGAAGACAAAATGCAAAGTCTTAAAAAATCTACAGGATATTTAAAGAAAAAAATTAAAATAAATTTTTTTTGCAGATTAAATTGAAGAAAAAATGCAGATTTTTTGTCTTCAAAAAATCTGCAGAATATTTAGAGAAAAATATAATAAGAAAATTTTCTGCAGATTAAATTGAAGAAAAAATGCAAATTTTTTCTTCCTTCAAAAAGTCTGCAGAAATTTTTAAGAAAACTTCAAAAAAAAAAATCTGCAGATTTTTTTTAGTTGAGAAGTCGTTTTCTCCCGTTCTAAAATGTGAAAAATTCCTCTTTTCTTGTATGTGAACTGCGATAAAGATACCATAATTTCGAAATTATTCACAATTTATGAATTAATCGAAGACAAATTGTCTGGTGCTAATTAAGTAACGATTAAGAAGAATTGTCGTAATAAATTCCATTGGAAAACTTCGAACTTATGTACTTAATAATCGCAGACGATCTGCAACGGTTGCAGTTTTTTTTTATTATTATTAAACATCTACTTGAATACACATAAGACATATATGAAATGCATAATTTGTACTCCAGATATGCAATAAAGTTATGATTTTTCTCACTGTTATGATAAATATTTAATTTTAAAATTTAATTATCGTTTTCAATACTAAGTAGTAATATACTAGTACTATCTTTAAAATTATGGCATTTAAATGAATTTGCATCACAAGCATTAAATTTGTAATTATCAAAGTTGTTTAGTAAAATTTCGATTATACGTCTTTTCATTTATACGTTATTTTACGTCCGCCCCTTGAGAGACGTATAAACGGTGCTTTACTGTATTTGCCATCTTCATTCTTAATATAGAAAGCCAGGGTAAAATAAATGTTTTTTTTTTCAAAGGATTTAGTTGCGCTTTCCTCTTACAGATAAAATGAAAAGTTGATGTAAGAAACGCATACCTTACGCCAGGTTAATTTCTAAAATTAATATTGAATAATGTTTTTGTTGTAAATTATTAATGGTATGTTTAACTTTTTTTAAAGTTGGATTGCTATCTAACTAAATTTTTTAAAAATTTGTGAAGACCAATCAATTTCTATGCATCTCTCATCATTAACACGAAAAGCAAATTAATAATTAAATAACATTTCATAATGATTTTCGATAAATTATAAAATATTTCGATTTTCATCTTACCTTTTTGCTAAGAGAAAATCATAAATAAAGCACAACACAAATTTTGCACACAAATTCTTCTGTTTTTTTTTATTTGTTGCCATTTTTTAAATCCACATAACAAAATAATTTTATAAAACCGAAACAAGTTGAAAGAAATTTTTTAACACTTTTCAAATTTATATGTTTTGCCTTTTCTTAGCTTGACAGCTTTTCAGATTATCTTTGGCGTACCAATGCCCGAGGACTTTGTCTATATGAAATGTATATATTAGAGCAGTGTTTCTTGTACTGTTTCTTATATATACTAGAAAATCACTCGTCATACCATGACGGGTGCAAATTACCTCTGCATTAGAGAGATTTCCCCTCAAATTTGACGTGTTTAAATAGATATATACACTGTAAAAAATATCCGTTTTTTTCCCGGACTTTTTCCGTATATTTGACGGTTTAAAGCTGTTTTGTTGACAAAACGGTTTTTCACCGTTTTCCGCTCCAGCCATAAACGGTTTAAAACCGTCAGTTCAAATTCTATTTTTCGTCATATGGTATTGCTTTCTGTACGATAACTTTCCTTTTTCTTAAATGTAATTTTATTGCATTCATTTCATGTTTTTAATAGGGTTCCATCTCCGCTATTGTTTACACATGTTGCAGTAACCTGTTGTCACTCATGAAAGCTAACCTTAAAACACGTGTTCTGGCAATAGTTGATTTTTACAACACTAGGTGGCGCCACTAGAGCTATAGTGACTTTAAAACTCAAGTAGATTATTTTTACTTCATTTTATGAAGTCTCCTGTGGTCTAGTGGTTAGAGCGACCGCCTTTTATTTCTATGAACGCGGTTTCGATCCCCGGCTCGGAGGAGTTAGAAGTTTTGTCACCATCTTGCATCGAAATCGTCCAAGTAAGTTCAATTAAAAATTATATTAAGCTAATTGAAATTAATAATTAAGCCTTGATTAATTAATATTCCTAATTGATAATACACATTAGCACATTTCAACTCAACTCGAACAGAAGGAGAAAAACAACTCAACTCAGTCGATGACGTCACTTACTTCGATGACTTAATTTTTACGGAGAAAACTTGATTTCATACGGTAAAAAACCGTTGTGACTACGGATTTACTTCCTAACTTTTACGGGAAAAATTTGTTCCTGTATGGTAAAAAACCGTTGTGCCTACGGATTTACTTCGTAACTTTTACGGTTTTGCACAACCAACCCAGCTGCCAGTTTAAAACCGTAAATTTTATGGGATTTTTTTTACAGTGTATGAGAGAGAAATGTTAAACATTGATTGAAAACAAATAAAATAAACATATGTTTTACAACAGGAAATATTTTTTTTTATTTACATATTTCTTTATTCAAAAAATCATCGCGCCATCCAAAAAATCCATCGCGGTATCCATCCGTGAAATCCATCGTGCATCGTGGCTTCCAAACTATATCACGTGCATAATATACCACTGACCTAATTTACTACTTTCTATTGAAAAATGGAGATTAATTTGAAATATATGATTGATATAATTTAAAATTTCTCGGGAACTATTGAACATAGCGAGATAAATTTTATATCAATCGATAGAAAACTTTATTTCACTCTTTTAGAGCTATTAAATTTGAAATTAGAACGAGAATTACTCTTTTAAATTTAAAATTACTGAAATTTAGGTTCTCTAACAATGAAATAATGCTGTTTAGCGTCTCGCAGTGCTATGACGCGAGTTTTATTGTTGGTGACGTCAGAGCGTTACCGGAGGATCTGGGCTATTATATTAGTAATTCCTCAATATTTGTAAATAAAACAAGTAGTTATGAAAATCATTTTAACTTAAAGCATTTTGTTTAAATTTGCTGAATAAATTTTTTAAATTTAATTTTTTTTTATTTTTAACCTTCGGTCGGGCGCAACTCATCTGTGAGATTAAAAGTTAAATTTTTGATTATGCTTAAGGAAAAGCTTATCAAACTGAACTATTCGGTCATACAAAGCTATATTTGTTTTGTAAATAATTTTTCTGTTTTTCCTTGCAATGTCAACTAACAAAACGTCCAGAAATTCAGGACTGAGTTGACGTTTGTTTTCCCGTAAGATTCCTCAGCAATGACAAGTGTTGTTGGGTTCACACAATTGACAGCACTGATAAAGCACGCATCGCTGTATTTATATTTTTGTTTTAAGAGTTGTGAATCTGGCATTTTCTACTCAAGTTTTAGTTCCGATGTAAAATTCATGAATAATGCGTTTGTAAAATAAATGCCTATTCTCAGTTTTGTAAACGAGTTATTTTTTGATTTAAACTATGTTTATTTAACTCTTGTGAATTAACATCTTGAGCAGTTTTGCTTTTTTAAAAGGGTTCAACATTAATTAAATTTAGTAGAGATTTCGGTGAAATCTTGGTTTGCTCCAACAATTGTTGTTGTTGGGAGTCTGAAATAATTCGACATTTTTGAAACAATGCATTGGAAATAACGATCAATATCACTAAATTAGGGGCTGGGACACATGTATACGGACTCTTGCAGGTATTTAAAAAGAAATATTGTGAAAAATAAAAATAAAACGCAATCGGGCGCAACTCATCTACCAGATCAACGCGCCCCTCACCTCCATTTAAAGAGCACTAGAGAAAAAAACCACGATATCCTACTGTGAGTGGTAGGGAGCCAGGAAGCTGCGAGAGGTCCATCATCTTTCTCGGTAAAAGCCGCACTTAGGAACAAAAAAATATGGGTGCTTCTTCTCACAGATTGATGCGTCAGACGGAAGGTTAATTAATTAATGTTTCATTTTATTACTTTTTTCCAGTTTGGCGATCGAAAGAAATCTTTGCGAATGAAACTAGGCTCACGATATTTTTCGCTCAGAGACTGGGAGAGAAAGTTTAAGATGCTCTGTATCAGATAATGGTGAAGAATTATCTCTGAGTAAAAGTTTACAAACAATCGTTCTCCCAATACTTCGCCGCTTAATAGATTTATTTATTTTATTTACACAATGTAGTTAGATCGAGGATTTTTTTTAAGACGACTTGAACTTTGCTTTGTAATCTGATTATAAACTTATAATATAATTGCAATTTTTTAGTGTTGGTAATTCCAAGAGAGAGAAAAATAATAATAATGATAATGCGATTTCCGTAGCTACATACTTTGAGTTTGATTATCACTAATTTTAACTTTCGCTGCTTAAAATTGATGCGTTGTGAATAGAATGTTCTATGGTTCGTTTTCTCCGCTAAGCCTGCTCGAATATAAGGATTATAGTGTAAATTTGATTTATCACAAATCTCGAATTCGACTCCCTGTCAAAATCAGTGGTAGCAGAAAAATGTAAAAAAATATCTGCATATAATCGAATTTCTTCCAAATTTGGATCTATAGCAAATTTAGAAAAATGTCCCAATGAAATAATTCTTAGTAAAGCAACAACTTTGATTGATCAGTTGATTTAGAAATTGGATTGGTTGAAAAATGTTCACATTTACAACGAATAATATGATGAAATTTGGTAAGTGATCTTTACACATAATTTGTAGGTTTCTATCAAATTTTGGACAAAATCCGTCTATGGGAAGTCTGCCGGTCTGCGATCATGCGAACATTATAACTCTAAAACTTGAATAGCTAAATGGATAAAATTTGGTACACAGTTTTATCATCATGAATGCAGGTCCGTATAAAATTTTGGGCCAAATCCGACAAAGGGTTGACTATCTGTAGGTCTGTAAAATCGCATACTTGTTTTACTCAAGTTAGTATGGTTGGCGTTTGACCTTGGCGGTCTACGAAGGAAATTGTAGCGAGCCGCAAACACGTGCTTCGGAAATTATGGCAACCCGAATCGAAACTTCGTTCTGATATTCTCCAGATGGAAGGTATGGTGAAATCTTGCGTGATATCTGTAGTAAGATTTCTTACTCAAAAACGTTAAATAAAGTTGTGGTACCTCAGCGCGCGTAAAAATTGAGGACATACTCAATTCTTTTTGCAAAATATTAAGTTCCAGGAATTTATGAATTTTATATGTTTCATTATAAATCATCATTCATAATTTTTTCTCAAAATAACTAGGTCTTCGGTAAATACCCCAAGAATATTTACCTACCTGGTGTTTACCCTCCCCACACTACTGGTCGTATGCGAGAAAGTTTCGGGGAGATCACTCCCGCTGGTTGTATTTGACTTTAAAAAGTGACTAATATATTAACGTTTTGTCAACATGGCCAGTGTCGCAGCGTCGGTAAGTGGCGCCCAAGGAATATGATTTTTTTACCCCAGTCCCCATTTGCTTAGCAATCGTAAACGGCCTTTTTACGCACCCTAATCATAATTTGCTTTAATAGCTGGCATAAATGCAGTAATGTTTTGTCTCCATGGCGTCCCCAAAACTGTCATCTGCGACATCTGTACTTCACGGACTCCCCGGTCACTACGCCGCTTCACACGGATTAGGATCATTTAAAAGTTTGTGAAATTTAAAGGAAACATCGCGTAGTAACTAAACTAACGTCATTGGATGTTTGAGTGTATGCTAAAAGCTACGAAATAAAAAAGGAAGTTAAGTGCATGCTATAAAATAACAGAGGAAGTAAGAAGTTTACCTTGACCAAAAAAAGCAATATTTTCTTAACTTTAACAGTGGTAAAAACACGTGAATAAAGGATTTGATGAAACAATAAATTGGTTTGAATCTGATTTTATAACAATGAAAGCATTGTTAAAATTTGAGTTTAAAATGAATTTTGAAACACTAATTAATGTTAGAGAAAACATTGTACAGCAATTAAATTGGTATCATTAAAAGATAATTTTTTGCTCTTTAAGGTGATGTAAAAATAATTTTAGGGTGATAAGTATTTCAAAAGTTATTGGTAAAAAGTCTAAAAATAGCTTAATTTTCGTTATTTAATAAAATAAATAAAAATATAATTCGAATTTTAAAATAATTCTGACGGCGTTAGCTTCCTCTTGTGCTAATTCATCACTGTGCCAAATTTGGTCGCCGTAAGTCCAGCGGTGTGGGCGTGCATAAAGAACCAAAAAACGAACACACAAACATACTTTCCTCTTTTATATATCTACATCTAACAGAAAAATAGAATGTTCAATCCCAAATTAAGCACAGCGGCGCGAATTTACGTATGTAATACTTGTACAAATCGTACTGGAAAAAAAAGCCAATTTCGACATTACAGAGGGTAAAGAGTTATTTAAAACAGTCGTTAGAATAATCTACGTTAAATGAGTTAAGCATTTTATATATAGAATATGACTTATTAAAAAATGTAGATCAAATTCAAGTTATTGGTGAATTTGCCATAAATAAGAGCTATAAAAATATATAAATTACCATGAATATATTTATATCAATCAATAAAAAATAGTAGAAGTGTTAAATATTATGCAGAATGTTTATATACATATATATATATATATACACACATTATTGATCTATTAATTTATATATTATATTATCTAAATATATATAAAATTGGTTTACTTGAATAATATTTCTGTTATATTATAAATTAAAATGCATATCTCTGTATAAAAAATAAATAATTTTCAAAATGTTAAATAAAATACTTTGTTATATTTATCTGCAGAATGTTATTGTATTTTATGTAATAAATAAACATATAGACCAGAATGAAAATATACTTTTTTATAATGTAACCGATGAAAATGCTGTTTTGACAAGGTGCCGTTGCAAAACTGTAAAGCATTAATCAGAGAACGCGTTTTTTTTACGTGAAAATGTCTAGTCTAATGTAGTGATCAACTATAGCGGCGTAGCTAGGGTAAGTGGCGTCGGGGTCATAATATGCCTTTTTCCCCCCCCCCCCCTCCCTATCATCATTAGTGGTTTAGATTGTGTAAACGGCTCCCAGGGTATGGGAGTTTTTCGCCCCCTGGCAGTATTCGACCTTAAAAAGTGACACTCACTAGATTTGTCATCATGACCACTGTCGTAGGGACGAGAAGTGGCGGCAGGAGAATAAAATGTTTTTTTACCCGTCTCGTCATTAATGACTTAGCAAATGTAAATTGTGCCCGGAGAATGTTATTTTTAAACCCCCTCATCATATTTTCGCTTTAAAAATTGACATACCCGCAGTAATGTTTTGACTCTATGACGGCCCCTAAAACTGGGACATTGAGCATCTATACCCCCTTACCCCCCAGTCGCTACGCCACTTGTCATCCCATTGCCAATCCTTTCTTAATGGTCGCAATTACTAATAAAATAACTCATATCTGTCTCTCACTGATCCGGTAACGCTCTGGCGTCACGAACAATAAAATTCGCGCCATAGCACTGCGAGACGTGAAACAGCATTATTTCATTGTTAGAGCACCTAAATTTCAGTCATTTTAAATTTAAAAAAGTAATTGTAGTTCTAATTTCAAATGTAATAGCTCTAAAATAGTGAAATAAAATTTTCTATCCATTGATATAAAGTTTATTTCGCTATGATCAATAGTTTCCGAGAAATTTTAAATTATCTTAATCATATATTTCAAATTAATTTCCGTTTTTTAATAGAAAGTAGTAAATCACGTCAGTGGTATATCATGCTCGTGATATAGTTTGGACGGCACGATGCATCTTATTATTTATTACAATCGTGGTGATATAATTTGATAATAATTTTGGCAACATTTGACAAGCAGAGAAGTGCTTTGTAAGAAGTGTAAATAATATGTAAATAAAAAAAATATTTCATATAATAAAACATATGTTTATTTTATTTGTTCTCAATCAATGCTAAACATTTCTCTCGCATATATATCTATTTAAACACGTCAAAATTGACGGGAAATCTCTCGAATGAAGAAGCAATTTTCAACCGTCATACCATGAAGGGTGATTTTCTACTTTTTATATAATAAGGGATGTCGATCCCCTTATTCCGCCTTGTCGCGGCCTCCAACCCAGATAGCATGCGCATTTGCAGCAAGTTTGATTTTTCTTGATATTATCTTGTCACGGCAAACTTGACGTAGCAAGTTTGCAGCGAAACTCCTTCAAAGTAACATAGCCTAATCGACCACCTTCCTTGCAAAACAAGTTTGCCGCGAAGTTGGCACGGCAAACTTGACAGCATGACACAATGACGAAGCAAAAACTCCATTCTTCCTTTCTCTACTGGTGTCTCAACTGGTATTGTTTTTAGCATAGCCGTCTTCGGACCCGTTGATCGTGGATTCAAACAGCACCCTCTTCTACATGCCCTCGGATTGTAAAAGTAAATTCCTTTAAAAATAACCCAGTGTGCGGTCAGAAGAAGAGGGAAGAAAAAGGGGGAAGGCAACCCCACCGCCTTATTATGCGATAATAAAAGAGAGGGAAAGTGTGTCCCCCCTCTGTAGGAAGGCAACCCCACCGTCATATTCCGCAATAATAAGAAAAGGTGGAAAAAAGGAAGATCCCTCAGTAGATAAGGCTTTGAAGAAGGGAGGGGGAATATACCTCTGACGGGAAGCTATTTTTTTCTACTAGTTTGCGATGAACTCGTATGACAAGTTTACTGTAAGTTCGAAGCATGGTGACTTCGTCGTTTGCGATAACTTGTTGCAAACTTGTTATGAACTTGCGGTCTTGCCGTGCCAAACTTGCTACATACTTACAGAGAAAGACTGTTGCAAACTAAAACTGCTATGTAGGAAGAGCAGTGGCGAATCCAGGTTTGGGTCTGGGGGCTGAGGTCATAAAAATTTTGCATCGCCGTGACGAATGTCGAACCTCATGGCTTATGTAAACCAAAACACTTTCTCAGATAGCACGCACGCTTCCAGCAAGTGTGATTTTTCTTGATATTAGATTGTCTTGACAAAGTTGATGCGGAAACTTTGCGGCAAACTTCCTGCAAAGTAACAAAGCATAATCGACCAACCCACTTGCAAAACAAGTTTGCTGTGAAGTTGTTACGACAAACTTCACACCACAATTGCAAAACAAGTCTGCTGCAAGGTTGATACAGCACACTTACACAGCACGACCTGGATACAGTTGCATATATCTGGTTTTGATCTTTGTCTCTGTTTTAAAAAACATCCGATTTTAATAGCAACTCCTAGACCGTCCTTCTTTTTATTAATTCAATAAATCAATGATAATTTGTAAAAAACTAACTAGGTCTTTTTATTAAAAAAATTGAAAAATCTCTTTACTAAATATAGAACTCACACTTTAAAGAAAACAACGTGTCGCCTTTTACTTAAAGTTGAAATTTTAACGTTCAGAAACAAAATTAAACCTAAAACATAGTCGCAATGTTTGTTCTAAAATAATAACTTATATTTTGTCCCATTTAGAAGAAATTACTTTTGAACACTAATTTCATAATTTATTCTACTGGCAGAACGTTGTTATTAGCAAAAATCACCCTCTCTTTGAATTCAAATCAAATTCTCAAGACAAAATTTAAAAAATTAATGAAATCAAGAAACAGTTTAAAATAAATCGTATGCGTGATCTATTAGCTCAACCTATCTGTTTCTATCAGAGTCCCGCTGGCTGAGTTGCTAAGGCGACTGGCTATAGAGTGGTTTGTCGGGGGTTCGAACGCGAGGTTTGTCTGCGTACTCTGTTTTTGGGGTCTATTCTGGTACCCCCGGTTGAGTTGGGTTGGGTTCCGCACGTTAACAACGGAACCCAACCGGGGGTACCAGAATAGACCCCTTTGTTAGAGTTTGCTATGAGCTTGACGCAACCAGCTTAGGTCAAGTTCGACGCGTGGTGACTAACGGGTCTATTCTCCTACCCCCGGTTGGGTTGGGAGACGTCACTATTTCCGCCCGTTAACGACAAGTGCGATTCTCGTACCCGTTTTTCCAACCTGTTGGGATCTCGCTTGGTCGAAAAAAGAACTCCGATTTCTCGCCAGCTCTGTACCTGGCGTACGCTATTCGATAGCGAGAAGTCTTGTTTCGATATCAGAACGTATCAAATTTTGGTTTAAAATGGAGGCTGCTAAGACGTTAATTGTGTTTTGAAAGGGTTTATCGGATAAATGTAATCCATTTGACCAATCTGAAGAAGAATTTATCAATTACTTTAGATTTTTTAAAAAGTAGTTAAATCTTTTACTACTCCATCAAGATAGTCAATAATGATAGTTGATAATTAGCTAAGATCAATTACATTTAAAGGTTTAATTACTTAATATTTTCTTATTAAATTAAATTAGGGTAACGTTTTAACATTTTTTTAACATTGAGTGAGAAATGACTTTTCTCATTTCGTATATATCATTACATTTTTTTTTAATTTGGGTTTTAATTCAATGAAATTTGTCAAATATTTACAAGGTAATTGCAAAATCTGACAATAAAAGAATTTTTCTTGTTCCTTGATAAAGATGTAATTTTTTTAATGTTGTGAAAACTTGCTGAATTTAATAACTTTTTTTCGTGTTTTATTTTCTTATATAATTGGAAAAATAAACAAATGGTTTGTAATATTAATTTATAGGATTTATTCATGTTAAAATAATTGGCATGGAAAAAGTTGATTACTTTTCCTCTCTCTAGAAAACTGGTAAAATTGCATCAATATATTGAAAAAAGGCTGCAATTTATGTTCTATAAATGTATAATATTATTATAAATGTATATTTTGTGAAAGATAAATGGTTTAACCCCCCCTTTACAATTGACTTATGAAAGCAAGAAAGATGCATTATAATGCATCTTATAAGAGCAGAAGTTAAATCTTCCCACCTCTTACCCTGGTGTCTTTTGAAAAGATGCGATCAACTTTCCCACTTAAAATTTGTGGATATTTTTCAAAATAATCCAACATAATTTCGAATTGGGAAGCAAATGTACGCTTCGCCATAGTTCCTTTGGCGATTCAAAACTCGAACTGAATCTGAAACTACGCATGACGATCGCTTGATTTGCTGCGCGCGCAGCAGAAATACGTCATTTCCTAGCGTAAAGCGAGATGTTCGAAACGACCGAGGTACGAGAATCAGACCCCTTCTTTCGGTCGAGAAAAAGCCATTGACGTCCCACGGTCAAAAGGCGAAACGCTCCCAACCCAACCGGGGTACGAGAATAGACCCGGAACTCGCTTGCAGTTACTATTTTGAAACTTGCACTCTTGCCGTGTCAGACTTGCTGCAAGCTTGCAGAGCAAGATTGCTGCAAACTAAAATTACTATCTGGGTTGACTTTACTCACCTGACAATAAGAATCATAAAAAACAATACAAGACTTTCTATAATTTAATAAAAAAAAATACAATGAAATAACTAGCCAAAAAATGTCTTCGACAACGCTACAAGTACAAGGGGAATGACTAGAAAATTAGGAAAATTTTCGAACCTGTCGAGACAGAAAGCAATATTGCCACTTTTTTATTATTTTTTAAAAGAGAAATTAAGAGCAAACAGTTGTAGTGATTTTATATAAAATCAAGAATTCTGACTTAGCTCTGGGAGGGGCTGCGGTCCGATAGCCCCCACCCCCTGGGTTCGCCACTGGGGAAAAGTATTAAAAATCTGAGTTCTTGAGCCCCCAGCCATGCACAACAGTTGTGTAAAATAAAACTGTTTGCTACTTTATTTATTCTGCTTAAAAAAAGTGCGGGTTCTCTTCCCTTTCTACTCTAGTAACCACACCACTATTGTAGGGATAGGCAAGGCGAACGTACCATTGACCATGTATTTGGATGCGCATAGAAAAAAATAGCAATCTATGCAATATTTTCAACATAATACTGAAAAATACGTAAATATTTTATTGCGATTTCTTCTGAATATCTGTTCCCTGATTGCTGCGCCCTAGTAAAATAATTCTCGAATCAACATCCACATTTTCATTTAGATCCATAACCATAAATCCGTTTGACATCTGAAGATCCAACTGAGCTACGATGATCTAAGGCCGCAGGACATGGACAGCTAACTAAGCTAGAAAATGCAAAATTATTATTAAGTAGCGGGAAAACTTGAACATTCAATATAAAGACAGAAAACATTAAATATTTATTAAAAATGCAATGTTCTATAACGAACAGACTCAATTTAAATTATAAAAAATCAAAATATATTTCAACTGCAGTCAAATTGTGCGGTTCTTCCGACCAATCTCGCAGAATATGCTTTGTTTACGTTTGAGTTGGCTGTTGCTTGTTGATTTGTATCCAACAAAAACCTAATTTTTATAATTTAAATGAAGGAAATGCCCATAAACTGTCGACAATAAAGCCAGAGATCTTTGTTTCTTTCACTGTTTGGAAGTTAAACTTTCACTCAAATTTAAATGTCACTTTTAAACTATTTCCTATCACTTTTAATACAAAGTTGAAGTAAGCTTTCTTTACTGAAAGTTATTCGAATTATGATTTGAATAAGAACGTGCTTTATTTTATCTACTTAAATGGTATTCAATAAAATTTTGGTTTGAACATCTCTAACCTCTAAGTACAACAAAAGAGATTCTTCCGTATTTCTGCAACAAAAATAATTGACAGGATACTTGCAAAGTATTCATAATTTATTGTATATTTATTTGTGTCTGAATTGAATAAATGGCATTTTTGTTCAGACAAAACAAACACAATAATATTTATTCCTGTATACTTTTAAAGAAACATTAAACTGAAATGTGGATATTAAGGATTTCATAGATATTTGATTGATTACAAAACTTCTCAAGGTTTTCACTTTTCATACAATAGTGATTTTTAAACTATCAGAATACTAATAGGAAGATTTAACAACTTCATTATACCTGTTGAATTACCTGAAAGAAGACCAGCTTGTTCAGAATCAATATTGAAACATAATAACCTTAATCGGTATTTTCCAACATTAATATAATATCAAAAATTATTTCAAAATTTTACTTACAAGTAGTATACATTCATAAATAAAATTACAGCCATTTTCAAATAACCTTATTTTACTGTAGAAATATCTATATAATACTGTTTTAAAGTATAACTAAAAGAACATTATTAGTCTTTTTACACATAATGATGCATTGTTTACATTTCTGAGCAAGTATTCAAAACAGATTTTATATATATCTGAAGCCTCTTGCTATGCAGTTATTTATAAAAGTGAACTGGCATTTTAAATATTCTATTGTTGATATCTCTTAGATGTTTTAAAAATTCTAGGTATGCAATTGACAATTGCACATATTTGCTTTTCAAAAAATTCATATATCTGTTTAGTTGTAAATTGTGTATGCATGCAAATACAATCATTTTCAAAAAATAAAGGTTCACAGCATTAAAGGCTAAGATACTTTAAAAAAATATGTACAAAATAACATTGCAATTTTTTATACATAACAGTTCCTTGTTTACATTAACGAGAAAATATTCAATACATATTTTATATGTGATGATGAAGCTTCTTATAATTATATAGTTTCTTACAAAGATATACAGGCATTTAAAACATCCATCTGAATAAAATATTTATAGATACATTTTTTAATTATTTTCAAAATTATTCAAATATTATGAAATTTTTGTGTCCATTATTTTATTTATGAATGAGTAATGCTCTTTATACAAATTGTACAATAAATAATTATATAAGTCATTAGTATTTTTATCAGCATTATCAGATCAATAAACACATTCTGTACAATTCACTGAGGTGCAATTTGGAAAAATGACAAGAACAGCTTCCAATAGAGCATCTATTATTTTTCCATTTGCGGTGAACATTATTAATGCTGGAGGAACTGGCTCTTGAGTCATATGATAATAATCTACTTCCAATATACCCTCTGAAATCTTCTATCCATAATGTGACGGACATAGTGCAATAATAAACTTCTGTTTATTCCGGCCTGGTAATTTGCTTAATATTGATTAAGTATGTTTTTGAAGAAAATTTTTATTTGGAGGAAGATTGGTATCTGATAAGCAAGATTTTAAGATTCAAAATGAAACTTAAATTTATAAATACCCAAAATCTGGGTATTTCGCAAAAAAAGTATTTATGAATAGGGATTCAAAATTTAAATTTATAAATACACAAAAACTGGTTTTTTTGCAATTAAAGTATTTATGAATGATGATTAAAAATTAAAGTATCCCAAACCTAGCTATTTTGAGAAAAAAAATGTATTTGTGAAATATGCTTCACAATGAAACATAAAATTTATAAATAATCAAAAATGTATTTTGCAAAAAAAAATTATTTGCGAATGAGAATTCAAAATGAAACATAAAATTTATATATATATATAATACATAAGCACGTAGGTATAATATTTTTAATTAAAGTTCTGACCAATTTTTTAAAAATTTTCAGATCACAATTATTCAGAACTTAAACAGGATCGGAGGATAATTTACCTTTTGGTTTGAAGGAATGACATTAAAATGAAATGAATTTTAGAACATGTTTAGTCTGCACTGTAGGAATGGGGCTCATAAATTTCTGATCTTATTCTCAGAATCCCAAACTACAGGTCAGTCCAGGCTTGTTTTGATTTAGTGAGGAGGATTTAGGATCTATCTGGTACCCCCATGGTTAGGGAATCATATTTCCGCACGTTAACAGCGGGAAAAAGTACACGCCTTCTCAGAAGCTATGACCCTCATCTCTCATGTATTAATATTGGAAAATTTTATATTGTAAAGAAAAAAATGGAAAGAAAAAAAAGCACTTTGCTAAGCTTGAAAAGATAAAAGTGACTGTATGTTGAGTATAAACATGCCAATGATAAACGGAAATGGAAAACACGGTTAAAAAAAATGTTTAGCCAATCTGTTGGTTAAAAAAGGGATGCAATAAAATTAATATAGTTTTAAACAAATCAAACTATGAAAGAACTTACATCAAACTTTTAGTTTCAGATATTTAAGTACTTAGTTTGATGATTCAGATGACCCCGCCCACGCCAAGTAAATCCTGCACATCCTCAAATAAGAGTAAAGTTATCAATATAACTATTATTCAGATATTCATATAATTTTAAAACTATTAGAACTGAAATCTGGTAACTTTTCATCTGAAGTTGTCTGGTTCTTTGACTATTAATCCAAAAAAAAATTATGAACAATTGTACTGTTCAGTTTAGTTTCCATATCAGCTCTTTATAATTTTAAAACCGTACAATACACTTTTAAAAAATTAAGTTTCAAAGAGAGTTTTTTAAAGCTAAATAACTCCTTCTTTTACGAAACTTAACAAATACAAATTGTCATTCATTTACCATTGTAATTAAAAGGTATTTAGGAAGTCATGATGTAGTAATGAATTTGATTTTTCTGATTTAAAATATTTTAGTTTTTATAAAACTTAATTAGTTTAATTTTTAATTGATTAAATTTTTTGATTATTTAAAATTAGATATATTATTTATCTGAGTATCTAATTTACAGACCATATATGTATTTGCTGTATGATAGAGAATGAATTGAAAATAAATCCCATTTTGGGTATTATCTAATCTAAAATAAATAACCAAGTATTTGATCACTGAATTATGACTTGTTGGGATAACTTCAGTAGAGAAAAGCTTTATATGTGCGTTACTTTTGTTTCTTTTCACTGTGCAACTAATCGATCTGCACAAAAATTTAATTCTTTTTTCAAGACTAAATCTTAGCAACACTGAAAAGCATACTACAGTCTTTCACACGTGGATTTTAGCATTCCATCCTAGCAATATACATTTTATTTCTAGATTGAACTTTTTTTAGAATCGCTGAAGTCAAAGCCTCTGGGAAAAAAAAAAAAAAAAAACCCTGTGTAGATTGCTCACTCATTGGCTGAATTGTGGTTTTCAGATAATAGGGATTCTGTATCAGGCATTCGATTGGCCATAGAATAATGGAATTTTATAACTTTAATTTCTGTGTATAATTTTGATGACCAATGTAGGACACTACAGTAAATTTTTTGATTTCATATTCTTTTCTTGGGTTACCCATTAAGTTTCCCTGCAGCACTAGCGGACTTGATAGCGAGGCATGTCCTGCACTAGTTGATTTATGTACTTTAGAAGCTCATTTAATAATCACGGGTTGATTTTGTGTAGTGATCCGATATTGCTTTCAAGAAGCTTACTTAATGAAATCGATATACCAATGGCTGAGGCTCACTGGTACCTCATAAGCTCTGCCTATTTTTCCAGTTTAAAGTTGCGTGCTGTGCTTATGTAATTCTGAAATTCATTCCGCTCAACTCAAGAAATCGCAGTGACGTAGATCTACTTTGTGACGTATTCGGCGCGGTCTTTCCTTTTTCACGTTGGACGTATTCCTCCGGCACGTCCGTAAATCTGTCTTGGTTTTATATAAAGGCTAACAATATTTCCCGTTAAAATACGCTCGAATTAATTCCTGAAAAAAGTTATTGCTCCATGAATAAGGGACGTTCATTTAATCGTGGAAAGTAAAATTCCTTTTTGATGTCTGTAAATTTGTTTTTTAATTCTGCTTTATGTTGTGAAAAGCTCATTGGGCTTACGGTGGAGGATCCCCGTAAAGTTTGCTCCCCGTGTTCTATTTACGACGATGCATGTATAGAATGAAATTTTAATATTAAATATTTAATAGTGTTAAGCATAAAATCTGACTTGTATTTCTGTTATAACAGAGGAAATCTGTTGTAGACTAATGGTGAGTTCGTTCATCCTTTGGTTTGCAATGGCTTCCGCGTGTTAAAGAACTATATAAAGCCTTTTTTTAAAATAATTTTGCAATCATAATTGAATAATTTAGCTTCTCTCATTGCCTTTTTAAGGAACATTCTTTGTTTTGGATTTATTGCTTTAATTCTTAGGCTTTAATTTCTTGACTTTCAATTTTTTTTAACATGTTCATCAGCTGCAATATTGGCTCTTGCCAATTTCCATTATGACCTTTCCCAACATTGGAAAATCATTTTTTCCATTACAGAACTCGTGCTATTTTTTAATACTTGTACCTTAATTGA
>BGPR01028201.1:0-20127 GCA_013235015.1 Araneus ventricosus | reverse complement strand
TGAAGGGTTCATAAATTTTTTGGTAGATGTCGCACTTGCACGGGCTTTCATTGTCCGTTGCTATTCTCTAAGAAAAAATAAAAATCAACTGTGTCAAAATAAGAAAACCCAAAATATGTAAGAATTATTAATAAGATGAGAAACTAACACATAGAAAGAAAAAAAAATATGCAGATATAACTGTAATTTATAAAAATGCATGTCTGAGTACACAGATATTGAAATTTATTAGCTCCGTGGAATTGAACCTTCATTTTGCTGCATTCTCATAAATTTCGAGGAGGAAAGTAGAGGGTGTTAAATTTCAAGAAAAACAAAGAAAAGGTATTGAATGAATAGAAATCTGATATGCGTATTTGATGTAATTGTATTTGAATAACAAATTTTGGAATTGTTTATTATTTTCCCCTGAGCTTTCAATTGATTTATTGCTTTCATAAATATTATTGCGGAGCTAGGTGAAGAAAAGTAAGTTTCCCAATGTATGTTTTGTAATTTTTTGCAAAATTTTATCAATAAGTATAAGAATACTATTGATATATCTGGCCAGTTCTGCACTTGCCCGTCTATGAACTGAATACTCGAAGAATAAAGTATGATGACAAAAGAACTTTGTGGAAAACAAAATTTTTCGTTGATCGTGAGGTATAGTTAATATAAAGAGTATTTACTTGGCTAGCAGCTGTCCTAACAAGAAGAATTTCAGTGAAACTTGTTTCGTACTCAACGGTAAGTCAGTACTAAATAAACTGATCTCAGTTTTCTTCGGCGAAATTGTCGCTCTTATTTAATCATTATTGAAAATAAGTTATAATTTCGGATGAAAAGAAAAGTTCATTTTATTTTATTTGTGCACAAGTTTGGGATTATTTTTAAAATGTGTGCTGTGTACAGTTCAAACTTTAACATTACATAAGTATACTGTTGTGATTACGAATCACAGCCGTAAAATTGTTAGCATTTCCTTCACGTAGAACAAACTACCGGAATTCGAACTTTTAAAATAAGATGTGTAAGACTGTGGTAAAAGGAACGAGGAAAATTTTGATTTTAATCTAACTTTCTTTGTTTTAAATACTTGCTTCTTATAAGTGAATAGCAAAATTAGTTACTGGCAGAATAGCTAGTCGATAAAAAGAGCTCAAAAAAGTTTACTAACATTTTTTTTAATTACTGCCTTAAAGAATTATTAAGAAAATGATTTAGCTGTTCAGGAATCATCAGATTTCCTCATTCATCATTTCTGAACAACCATGGGATGCCAAATGGCCTATATTCGTTCAGTTTTACTAATTTAATATCTGAAACAGTAAACTTCTTGCTAAATTGATGTTTTAATTTTTTTTTTTTTGTCTTACTATTTGAAAATTACCGAAAATATAGAACCATTCATGAAACTTTCTTTTCCCATTCTATTTTAGCTTAATGGTTAAAATAGAAAACACAAGATTTCTTGATCCTGAACCCTGTGATAATACATTATTATATATTTGTTTTCAATATACATTAGAAATAGTTTCTTGTAATTGAAATCGATCATTGAAACAAAACCATCATATAGCATGTTTAATTGACATCAGGATGTCGAGTTCTTAAAAGGTTAACATGCATTTATCAAAAAGTGATGAAATGTATTGTGTTTAAAAATTTGCTTACGGTTTCTGAATCATCTTCCGAATATTAATTGTCGAATTTTCATATCGGAAGAAAAGTTTTTAGTTAAATTTAAAACTTCTATTACTATATTGCTAAGAATCTATCTATATATAAACCCTTTCGCATTAAGTCATGCAGATTTAAATATCTTAAGACATATGGCATTGAAATTTTTAAATTCCTTTTCATCAAAAAGAAAGTATTCATTTCTGCAAATTTTTTAACGCAATAACATAATCATTTAAATCTAAGATTCCTTTGCAGATCTACTATTCTCCTCGTTGTTTGAAATTGATATCGTTAGGTTTTCATCCGTAACAATCTTCAGAAGCATCAGCTCTCGGTATCGGGGGGGGGGGGGCGCCCGCCTGCCAAGTCAATCGCATCGAGCTATCGAATAGCATTAATGAAGTGGGAAAGCTAGCTTTTAAAGCATGTGCAGAGACCATTTTATGTAATTCAGATGCTCATAAGAAGGCAAAAGGTGGAAAGTGTTCAAAATTTACCGTTAGCTCAACTTATAGTTGTAAGTTTCTTTGAATCAAATGATGGTTAATCACCCAATGGTGAGTACGTTGTATTGTTACTTTTATGCCTTAGTTAAAATTTAATAGTTAATAACTTTACTTAGTTTAATTTAACTAATTTCTTTAAAATATTATGCCACAGTGATTATTCATTGTTCATGTAAGATTATTTATATTTATATCAATTATTTTATATGAGATTCGGGAGAGGCATCTGAACTATTAGAAAAAGTTCATGGCTCAAATTAGTTTATTTGAAGTTTTATTTAGTAAAGAATATAAAGAGTTTTTTGAGGTATAGTCCTAAGCATGTTTCTACCAGCATTTGGTGTTTTCCTATATTCCTATGTGACAAAAAAGAAACAAACCTTATTTTATGACGCAAAATAAAAGAAATAAAACGTCTTGTTGTGGAGCAGAAAATGCTAATCCTTATACTTAAAAAATTATTTTAGTAAAGCAGTCGTGACTCACTGTGGGATATCTTACCAACAGGTATAAATAAAAATGGTTGGTCACATATTATTCAATTCTTTAACAGGAAAATTAATTACATGGAATTAAATGGAGCATAAAGTTAAAAATTCTCATCTAGTTTAAAGTGTGTCTTAAAAAACCCTTTTAGTTTCTAGTGCATTAAATATGCAAACTGAGCAGGCATTTTTTAAAATAGAAAACCGACCAATATATATTCTCCTGGAAGTATATCCAGGAGAATGTTGTGTACACTATTGAATTATTTTAAGTAGTAGTAGTTCATTACAGTATTCTTCCTTTTTTCTTTCTCTTTTTTAAAAAAAGTATTTAACAATGGTAGCTTGAGTTTTGCATTATCCTCACTTCTACCACACCATAAAAATTCTTTACAATAACTGTCACTGCTAGATCTACAGATATTGTCTATCTTTTTTTTGAGAAAATTATGCCGAATAAACAAGATTTATGACGGGACTTTCAATTCTTACTTTTCTTTCGCATTACCATTCGCAAAAGCATTTTTGGGAGCCTTCAAAATCGGGCTGATACACGTTATTAACCAGATTCGCAATTTCTTCTTAAGTAACCCTTTTCTTCTAAACGGTACAGTTTACGGCTTCATTGTCTATTTCAATGCTATATAAAAGCAGCAATAATTAATTTTTTATCGCATTCCTTAAACAAAGCCATTTATGAAATTGTAGGGAAAGTCTTAATAAGCAATAAGTACTCAGATAATAAAAACGCTCACTTGAAATTATATCTGGTGGAGTAGCATTATCAGCGTAGTCGGTTATCTTAAATAACTTCGAATTTCGGCAAAGGAATATCCTTCATCATGCTTGACGGTGTATAGTTGAATCGAATGATAAATACTACAACGCTAGTTTTGTGTATTTATTTATTTATTCTGCACATATTTTACTATTTTTCTTTCCGCAAACGATTATTTGTAGCATAATTTTAATATTTTCAGGGATGTTTCTGTGAAGCTTAAAACTCTCCTCTAGTTTTCTTGTCTGTGTTCTAAATGAATGTGCTAATAAATTTATTTATATTGTGAAATAGAGTTAACATCTGTAGTTGCAGATTCATTGAAAATTAAGTAGCTAAAGCGTAACTATTTTGCTTAAATTACTCTTACGTAATATTCTTCGCACAAGTTTTTATGTTTCCGACCTTCTATTGCAAAACCTTGTTTGTGTCTTAAAAATTTGAGAAATATAGCTGTGAGATTAAACATTTTTTTCCCCCAGTTCTTCTGTTTTGGCTTTATTTTTATCACGATCTTCATAAAATTGTACTGAGAAATGCTTGATCTTGAAAATAATGCTGAATGGCTCATAATCTCGACCTTCCTTTGTTACATTACTTCAAAATAATGCAAATATTTCGCGTGAATATTTAAGATTCGTGAAATTTTGTGTCATATAATCTGCTAATGAAAAATATCATCCTCTCTTGATCATTGTAGCATTGATTATTGTTTTAAGATCTTAAGGTCTAAACAATGAGTAATAATAATAAAGCGTCATACGGTTTTGTGTATTTTTGCGAATGGAAATAAAATTTTTATGTTACGTTTCTGAAGAATATCTTTCCCCATGAATCGGTAATTATATATTTCCTTGCGAATAATAATTTTTTGTTGCTATCTTACTTTTGTTTAGTCTTCTTTATTGTAAGTTGTACTTCTTTATTTTAATATAAAACAGTTTGACACAAAATTCCGAGTTTAATTTCAATCTTCACTCATGACATGGTCCCCCCCCCCTCTTGAACTTTTATTGCTATTACAATTAAATTGGGATTTTGAAAAAATAATATCAATATTTTTATTGCAAATTAAAGGAATTAATTTATATACGATTGAAGTAATTAAATAACGTAGTAATTAAATAACCGGGCTTAGGGATACAATCCATATTTCGATCCAAATTGGGCGTTGGACACAGTGCGAAGTCTGATCCCTCCAACACCCACCCAAGATGACTTAAGTAAGAAAACTGAATAAATATTTACATAAAATCTTATGAAATTCATTTATAAAACGAAGGGGAATGTTGAAAAAGTAAGAAGAAAAATATGTAAATGCAAAGTTTACCTTCCCCCAGTGGTTAAAATTTTACCGAATATTTGCTTTCATGAATCAAACTTATTCTAGAGTTACGTCATATGAAAGTTTTCCCTAAGTTCGTGGAAGATTTCTATGAAAATAAGCTTTGAGCTTAAGCAGAATTGCACGACAGTTGTTGTTTTTTTTCATATTTTTCTTAATTTTAATTGATGTCTGCATTTAAATATTTTCTAAAAACAATTACAAAAAGAACTTTGTCTTATAGCAGTAGCATTTAAAGGAAGTTCCTATTGATAGCAATAAAAGCTTTGACCACAAATCCGTTAGTTCGCACGGAAAGTGAATAAAACCGCTGAGTGAAACCGCAACAGCAGAGGAGATTCTACTTAAGAACGTTATATTTGCATTTTATTTGCATGGATGAGTAGATTTAAGTATTTTTCTTTCCCTCTGGAAAAATTTCTAGTCTATTGAAATTTATATCCAGATGGAAAGAATAGTTAATATTTTTATTGTTTTGCGACTTTCCATTCGCATTATGAAAAAAAAAGAAACAACATTCATTACAGTTTTTCCCCTGTTAGGTATTTGATCATTATTGATGCCAGCACGATTAGAATTGCAACAAATCGAGAAAATATTATAGGTACGTATGATCTATGGTGTATCTAATACGATAGAATCGGCAGAATTAAGCAGAAATAACGAAAATACCATTTTAGTATGTATGTTTTTTTGGCTTTCCAAGCCTTTTAGACAAGGGAGAGGATGATGACCACTTGGAAATGATCACTGATAGAAAAAAATTGTAGTGTATGAGAAGGGGAATTTTTTTAGCTATAATTTTTAGCTATGTATGAGAAGGGGAATTTTTTTAGCTATAATTTTTAGCTATGTATGAGAAGGGGAATGCTGTCGTGAAAAGCGTTTCAGATTTATTATGTAGATATACCCACTTGAGGGCGCAGAAATCGTTTCGAGAGTAAATTGTAGTAGCTATCGTTTGCTAGCTTGCTTACTACATATACTCTTCCAGTTGATTTTTTCTTCTTATGTTTTATTTTATGTCGAAACAATTGGTGTATCATCGTAGAACGACTTGAGTTATCTTTCACTCTATAACTGACAGTGCGGGGACAGCTAAGCGGCGTATTATTTTCACTAGTTAAATATGCCTAAATATGATTCTTAAGTATTTAAAACTAATCGATATATTTGAGCAGAATTTATATTTAAACATCAATGATTAATTTGCATGTGTAATTAAACAGAAATTTAAAACGAAAGATATTTAATTTCATGAAGCCCGCATAGAATTCGTAAGTATTTCGTCGTGCGCCGCTCGTAGATTTCGATGTAATATTAACTATAAAAAGTGTTATAGTGTCTTTGATTGTAAAGTAGCAGAATGTCAGATTCTACTGCCATATATACACGGATGCTTAACTATAAAAAGTGTCATAGTGCCTTTGACTGTAGAGTAGCAGAATGTCAGATTCTCCTGCCGTATACACGGATGCTTAACTATAAAAAGTGTTATAGTGTCTTTGATTGTAAAGTAGCAGAATGTCAGATTCTACTGCCATATATACACGGATGCTTTTAGAGAATTATTTTTACATATCATTAAGTCATTTAATTTATTGAAAGTTTCCAGAACGGCGTGTGGCAAATAAATGGTGTAAGTCTCAACTATCTGAAACAGTCGGAAAATAAATCTTTCATAATTCATTTACAGAAATTAATAAGCGATTATCAATTGTTTTAGTATATTTCACCAAACCGTCGAAGTGTTCATCAAATGCTATTCCTATTTTTTATGAAAGCATTCACTTTCTTTTATTCGCGCTAAAAAGAGGCTGTGATACAGCCGAATATTAAGTGTATTAGTGTAATTTTGATCTATAAACTACTTTCATTGGGTTATTAAACCTTTTTTTGCATTCGGTCGGGAAGCTACATTTAAAGCCCATTTCTCAAGTCTTGTCCTCGAGAAACGTTTACAAGTCGTGCACTCAGTACTTTACAGCTTTGTTTTTCTGATTTTATTCATCGCCTCAATGCTACGGAGACGTTCTCTCGCATCACGGTTTCTAAGTGTACAATGCAACGTAAGTGTACGGTTTCTCGCATTGTACACTTAGAAACCAAAAAACACGAAAACTGTCCATTTAAAATGTGTTATGCTCTCTACTCCTGCTTTGAAATCAATGACTTCGGGTACCTTTATTATTATTATTATTATTTATTTATTTAAGGCATTTCCATTGATGATCACTTACAAATCGCAGCAAAAATTTAAGTGTGAAATTTCCGTTGTGTTTTCTCTTCCTTTTTGAATTTCGAACACACACACACGAAAGAAACCCCAATAAATAAAAGATATTTGACATCAGTGATTATTTAAAACTGATTCACTGATGGAGGAAACTCCGACAATCTAAAACTCGACAATAACTCGATTTTTAATTCAGTTAAATATTCGTCTCTATTAATAACTTAATTCACTAGTCATTCGATAAATGAATTAGCAATATTTTGTTTTTTTGCTTTCTCATTTACATAGTTTTGAGAGACCCCAAAGTTTTTCTTTTCTCCCATAACTTAACAAAGTATTTCTCTTTGTCAACGTCGAAATCGTTTAAGTTAAATAATTAGAATTTTATAAAAAAGTATTTCATGGCTTTTGTCCGCCGAGCAGAATTTTAACTCTTCACTAATGTGCCAGATGAATCACTCAGTTGCTCATTATTCTTAGAAAATTTTATTTGTTTAATCTCTGTGACTATTTATGAATAATTAAAATTTCCTTTATTTAAACCAAATGAAATGTAATGGGGCCCCTGTCGCCTGATGGTAAGGCCCCGGCTTCGGGATCCAGGCTCGAAATCCGATTCCTCCAAAGGGATGGGCCTGGGGTTCGTTAAACCCTACGGCGAGGGTCAAACGTCCTCCCGGTGATGCGGAAGATTGGAGAAGGGGTTGTGGACTCAAATGTCATACTTGTCATCTGATCACGGTTTAAAATTACCAGGTCTGGCCCAAATAGCCTGTCAAACGGGAAGTTAATATAACGAAACTAAAACAAAAAATATTGCTTCTCATAATAATGGTGAATAATTATTAAATTATAATTATTTCGAATTATTTTTATCATTGTTTCTTTTTAAATTTTTTTCAGCCCAAATTCATTTATTATTTATTTTATACATTTGTTACTTACTAAACAAATAGTTGGTTGTAATTTTCATCACATTTATGTTCCTTTTTGAAAAATTTTAAACTTTTTAAAATTGATCAATGAATAATTTCTGCTTCTTTACAATCAAGGCTTGTTAACATAGTGGAAAGGTGACGCATACTTACCAGATACAGAAAGGTAACGTGGGATTTCAGTAAGAAAATATGCCTTCAAGTAGCTCATAACAAACTACTACTGTCTTCATTCATAACGGTTTTGCAATTCAAGTGAAAGTCTGTGTCTGCATCCATACCATAAAACAGCATTTTCATTGTCTTTCGTGGAAATCTAAACCACATCCTAATATATAGATCTATGATTTTATGACTTTTAATCACCCAATAATCACATCGCTTATTTTTGATAATTCATCTGAAACCATCGATGTGTGCTTTCAGGTGAAACCTGCAGATACATATTTAATATGAGGTAGTAAAAATTTTGCAAGAAGGGTGATTTGCGGTTAACCAATGTGGCGAAACTTTATTTGAGATTTGTCATCACAGTTCAACCTATCGTTTATTTCAATTTATTCATTGACGAAGGCCATGTTGAAATAAGGTATTTTAACACCCACCTGTAGGATTTCATTTCGATGAATACAGCTGGTATCAGCAGTTTTATATTTTCTAGATTTTATTGTAGCTGTAAAAAAAAAAAAAAATGATTATTTTCAAAATGAACTAAAACAGACACCAATGAAATGTATTTATCTTATAAAAGATGTCTTTACAAAGGCAGTTTTTATGCAAGCTGTATTAAATGCATACATTAAAATTTAACTTGAGAGGAAAATTAAGTTAAGAAAACCAGTTTTTATCCGAAAGTGATTGTTTCAAGAAATGATTAATAGTTGTTATCCAGAAAAACCTGTGGAAATAGACAAAAACAAAGCATATTTCATTGTTTGAAGCCTTAAGGTTGGAGACGTAATCTCTCAGATTCAAAGAATCATGATTTTGGTACCGATTAGTGTCAATCACTAATAATGTCAAACAACTCTCTAGAAGTTGATCATTTGTTCTTTCTGAAGCAATGCTTGGTATTATTTTTTTGAAAAAAGCCTTGTAAATTCTTTTGTGATAGTAAAAGGTTCATTAGACTGATTGAAAATGTCACATTTATTGTTTAAACTACCAAGAAAGGGAGTTTTTACTTCCACTCTATAACATAGAGGCCAGTGTATCAGAAATCATCAACTAGTTGCATACTAGATATGCACATTTTGGAACCTGTTTTTTAATTTTTTTTTTCGATTAGCGACAAATATTGGGATAGTTAGTCAGATGCTTAGACATATGCTCTTCTAAATTCTGTAATCTGATTTTCCCTAAACTTCTAAGCAAAATTCGCATTATTCTTTATGAAACATTTCTAAATTGATACGAAAATTAAATTATTGCTATTTATTTTCTCTAACTTATTAAGAGTTTTTTTGAGAAACATCTTTTGCATCTCTCTTACAGTAGTTATTGATTGAATTGCTATTATGACTGTAATATATACTCTACGGTTTATCCGCATGTATTCACTTAAGGTAGGCACTATTAAATATGTCACATCTTAATCTTAGATATGTTATATCTTATTACTATAAACATTATTTCTAATCATCTTTTATTATATCATTATATTATTTATTAGTCACATTTATTGTATTATCTATATTATATTTACTCATATTTTTATTTATATCTTTTACTATTATTATTATATTTAAGTCTTATATTATTATTTCTATATATTTTTTATTCTTAAAATCTTACTATTACCTATCTGTTTCAAGAATATTTACTTTATATTCTTAAACTTGTTATAATTAAATTCCTAGATGATTTCATACTTTCTAAATTCTCATTTATTGTATTTAAATTTGTTTTATATTTTTTTAATATCGCCCTATCTCCCTGATTTACCTTGTCTTAGCGGGCTTTCGCTCGATTGTTTATAAATTGCCCTCATATCGGCTGTGGATTTGCCGGGTTTCTTCATCATGGCTATACACTTGAAGATTTTTTTCCCTCCCCTCAGGATACTTTCTTCATGGGTACGCCATTTTTAAAAAGACGCTTTGATAGTGATTAAAAAGTTTCTTTGGAATCAAAAATATCTCCCTAAGCAAAGGTCCTTTAAAAAATTACATAATTCATTATATTGTAGATAAATCCCATGTTTCTAACATTTTATATGTAACTTATCTTACTTTTCCAAAAAAAAGGAAAGAAGCATTAGAATGCATTGTTAACAGAGATACAGACCTGCCAACTCTCCCGCTTTTGGTGGGAGTCTCCAGCTTTTTAACAATTTCTCCGCCTCCCGATTCTCACCGATTTCCTCCTTTTTTTTCCTTTTTAGTATTTTCGAGAAATCGGAATAAATAAATAGTAATAATAATGATAAAAAAGCAATAAGAGAGCGTCGAAAGAAAAATCCAGCGCTTGCCGCGACCACATTCTCTTCAAATTTCGAATGCGTGACGTCATTCCGCTACGGGTTCTTCATTAGCTCTTTGCCGCGGTATCATGTCCAGGCTTGTTGACTAGTGACTATCGGCATTGGTTTATGTATGGAAGAGTGAGGACTGAAAAAAGTGTCTTTTAAAAAACCGATAAGGTTATTTTAAAACCCAGCTAAGCAATTTTTAAAAATCAATGCATTTTCATTTATTTTGTAAAAAAATAAAATTTTGTGAAAAATATAGCCAAAATAAAAGATTGTCCCACTAGGCCCTCTCCACCTTATTTATTCATGAGTTAAAAATAAAGTTAATTTTGGCCCTTCTGCGCATTTGTGATCGTGTATGTATAATTGAAAATGTCTCCCTCTTTTTCAAACCTGGAGGTTGGCAGGTCTTTAGATAATTGAGGGAACGTCAATTTTTAAAAATGAAACCTCTTGGTAAAATTTTTGGAATGTTCTGCTTAATAATTTGAAAATGTGTCGGGTTTTGCTATACATTTCTTTTTAAAAGTTTGCCACTGAGTGTTCATTACTTGAGGAACAAAATCAATTGGATAGAAGTTTTATGAAATATTTTACCCAAATCAAACATATATGAAAGAAAATTAGATGAAATAAAAAGATTTAAGAATATTACTTCTGTATTTATTTATATGTAGTAAAATATCCTCATCAAGATTTGAGCTTTGGCTGTATCATTGCATCGATAGTTATTACTTAACAGATCTCCTTTATTTCTTATCTACCTCATTTTCCATTATCGAATAAGGAATAAACCAAGTTGAAAGTTTAACGGCACTATTAGTATTTTATTTAATTTCCTTACTCACCACAAGTTTTCAGTTGGATCAGCGCAGTCTGAATTATTGTTTGGAGTTTCTAACGGATTTAATGTGCCTTAAGCGTGCATGAAACTGAAGAAATGTTCTCATCAAATTATTAGATATTCAGGGCTGGATTCCACTTTATCTTTAATTGAGTTGAAAATTGTTAAATTTCTAACAATATAATGAAATGATTTCCCGATTAAAAAATGAAACTGAAATATTTCAAATTTTGTTAATAATTGGAAAAGTAGCTGAAAACCAGCGGGAGTGGCCTCCCTTAAACTTTCTCGTATACTTTTCAAACATTTGTCATTTCCCTTCCCCCTGCGGTGATAAAAAGTTCGAACCAACTGTAACCCAGAATGCAATGACTATCAGAAGGTTTTTCATTGTTGATTATAGTGATAGTAAAATATTGAGGTGAAGAATCATATTCAAAAAGATACGTATGTATTAAAACTTCACAATATATATATATATTGTGAAGTTTTAATACATACGTATATATATATATATATATATCAAACTCGAGCAATTCAAGTTCCGCGTGCGGAGAAGAAAACAGAAGAATAGCTTTCGCATGTGCAGAGATTGCTACGAATACGCAAGTAAAACGAGACGCCCTAAATGTTTGCTTCCTTACAAAATCTCGCCGCCAGAATTGCTTTTTGGCAAACTACCAAGTTTTCGGAGTATCCCTTCTTTGCACAGGCATTTACGCATGCGCATGGAGTTGAACAAGTATGCTATTATACAGACCGACAGACAGTCAGCCCGTCGACGGATTTGACCCAAATTTTATTCGGACCTACATTCATAACGATAAAACTGTGTACCAAATTTTATCCATTTAGCTATTCAAGTTTTTGAGTTATAGCGTTCACATGACCGCGGACATACAAATAGACAGACTTCCCGTTGACGGATTTTGTCCAAAATTTGATAGAAACCTACAAATTATGTTTAAAGACCACATACCAAATTTCATCCCCGTAGCTCTAATACTTTTCGACTTATCATGTTCACAGACAGACACAACACACACAGACATAATTCCAAAATTGTGTTTTTCGGACTCCGGGAGGTCTAAAACATGGAGATTCGTCAAAATCTCGAGTTCGAATTTTTTGACGATTACAATACTTTCTCTTTGTATACTTCGTGTACGAGAAAGTAAAAATTGTAATTTGCATCGCATTTTCTGATCGTTAATCTACTTAAAAAAAAATGCCATAATGACCAAATATGAAAGACAACCGAAAATATGAAATCGGTCTACAGCGTGCAACTGTATAATTTCCCGGGAAAATTCGACATACATGTACTAAGATATTCTTATCTAGAGCATTTAATGTAGGAAGGTCGACAACAGCATGCAACGTCCAATCACATTTGACAGCCTGTCCCAGAATATGCTACATGCAAACAAATACCTCGGCACTGAATCCGATTAACGAAAGGTCCCCTATGACCGACCACAAGGCAAACAAGACGTTTCCTTTCTCCTTTGTTTGAGATCGGTCTCGAGATAGCGACAGGAACATCTCTCGCTCATCGATGGATTCAGTGATATGAAGCTTCATGCTTCTTTACCTGATGAACAAACATGGCGCCTCAGATACCTTCTTTCTCCACGTTTTAACGGTGGTTGCGTCACCGCTGTGTGTGTGATTCACTCGCATACCCGGGTTGCAGCTGAACAATATCAGACTCTCTACTGCTACTTTACATCTGAGCTAACACGCAACATTGCAGTCTGCGTGCTACATGCTTGAAATAATAAAGGTAAAATGAAAAATGTTCATGCCTTATGCAGATGCGCATTATATTTAAGTTTGGGACGGGGGGGGGGGGAATTCCGAGAAAGGTACGAAAAACATCAGACTGTATTTGAAATTTACATTTAAGTAAATTTTCTGTGCCATTTTTCCACAATCTACTGACTTGATGATAAATGTCTTTCTTCACTTTAAAGATTTTTTTTTTTTCCCTGAAACTTAATGGTAAGAGTAAATGATGTTTCCACAAACTAATTTATAGAAATTCAAACTTTAATTCTTCTGAAAAATATTAATTAGATATTTTTTCAAATATGTATAATTTTCGTACGGTGTGTGCGTGAAGTTTGCGGTGAATTTAATTCCATAAGTCTTATTCTTATTATCATTTTAGGTATGCTGCTGCTTGAAACCAAACGCAACTTGAAGCGTCACAAATTTTCTGATATTTCATACTTCCTTAAAATATATTTCAATTAATAAAAATTGATTCGAAGACGAAAAAAAAATTTCGGTCTTTTTTTTTTTTTTCCAAAATCATTTTTTCCAGTTTCATTTAAAGCTAACTTCCATTAATAAAGATTAAGTTGAAACCGATCAAGCTCAACTCATGAACGGTTTATTAACATAATTGTAAAAAAAATGCTAGCAGAGTTTTCGCATTCTCGTCCAGTAGTCATCACATTCTCGTCCAGTAGTCAACATATTCTCGTCCAGTAGTCATCACATTCTCGTCCAATAGTCACCATATTCTCGTCCAATAGTCACCATATTCTCGTCCAGTAGTCATCACATTCTCGTCCAGTAGTCACCATATTCTCAACTGTTGTTTATTTGCCAACGCCTTTTGCTATCTTGGTCGAACGTTTTTGCTGAAAAGGTAATAATTTTTAACGTTTGCAACCGTCTTTGAGATAGATTCCATAGCATGAAAGAGTCATTTTTGAAACTTTAATTTCTATTTGCATTGATATTTCTGCTTATAAATGTCCTTATTTATGATAATGCTAAATACAGTCTGAAATGTATTGAGTAAGCGTGTCAACTTTCTATAGTAGTTTTATGAAGCGCTGTCTGAATATTGTATACTTTTGTAATGGCTACTTTGCATGCCTTCTTTAAACGTTTTTATTTGTAGAAACTTTCGTTACAGCTATAAACGCACACTAGATACAGGTCAGGTTTCGAGTTCAGTTTTGCAAACGCAGTGATTATGACAATATAATGAAAGCACAATTTGTCAGAGGTTATAGACCATCGTTTTAAACTGTATCAATGTGAATATGCTATGAATAAATGGGGTTACGTTTTATGGGGTATGCCACCAATGAGTTCGATTTTGTGAAATGTTCTTTAATTTTATTCATGAGTTTACATTTAAGAATTAAATTTTTTTCCCATGCTTTATTTTTCTAAACTCTGTGTTTTCCACATTGAAATGAAAGTCTCCGCGTTTCATCAGACCGTTCAAGAGTGAAATCTTATCCTGTCATTTACAACATTATCTTAGTGAAGCTGGTTAGTATATAATTTACAATTTTTTTTCTTGACGAAGGAACGAATAACAAGTTCGTCTTTGTCTTGTGCTGCAGGAAAACTGGTTTCCACAATACAATTGAAAGCGAAGACGTTGGTCTCTGCTTTGAAATCAAGTGTAAGAGATTCCTCGAAAAAATGCAAACTATCTTTCGCAGCAAGAGATTTATGTTTCCTTCATTGTTCTTCGAATTTTTGCTATTCAATGAGTTCTGGAAATAGTAAAAGATATTTTACGTAAGATAACTTAAAATTTATGTTTTTATGCGTATTTTGACGCTCAAATGTGTTTCTTCCTCTTCCCATTTCGTTTTCCGAATTCATAAAGTGGAATTCGTGATTGCATTGCTCTAAAAATGACTGCCAAATTCACCTAAAAGCCGGATTATCATACATTTGTGCTTTTGATATTTTCCACCCATTTTAAAACCAACATATATTATTGTTGACATTATTGCGCGAATGGAATTTGTTCTATATAAGTTTAACATTGATAGAGCTTCCTTTGAAAGCATGGAAATTAAATATATAATTTATAAAATGGGTAATGATTGATGGTTTGTACCATATTATTTGAAGTGCCACATTAAGGCTGTTCTGTAATTAACTGTTCTTATCATTTGTTAGCGATTACATAAACTAAAATTTCTATTAATTGTGCAGTTAAAGGTTCTAAACGCTCTTCTAAGAAATGCTCTTAGAAATAAAAAGATGAGACATTGCGAATTCTAATTATAATGTCTACAACCAATTACCACAAAATGTACGATATTCGTAGTTAGTGATTAAATAGAATATTATCGGCTATTACTCTAAACTGTCAAGCAAATGCAAACTGTCTCACTTGATCAAGATATTTCTAAGTTTACTTTTAAGGTAATTAAATCATATTGTTCTGCGCTTTTTTTGTGTAAATTATTTAATTGAAATTCTATTTTAACTCACTATCTTGACAACTGGACCGATGGCTTTGGCTTTTCAAATTCCATGAAAGATAGCGGAATACCTATATATTTCCCCCTACATATACTAAGCAAGCACTCGAACGTTCAATCTATCATTCCAGTACCACTATAATAGAACCGAATTCTGGAATGTTAAAAAAAAGACAAGGAAGGAATTTAGAAAAAAAAAAAAAAAAATTCTTGGTAGAGAACTGTCTGAGACCTATTTCGTAACTAGATAGTGACTAAAGCAATCGTTCAATTCCTTCTATATGGTATATCTTGAATGCGTGACGTGAATAACCCGGAATCTGTAGACTGAAATTCCAGATTCAGTTTATTCTGGTTTTGAGAGCACCATTTTTACTAAAAATGACCGCTTAGCTCCGTTACTTGTTAACTCATATCCAGTGGCGAATCCAGGATTCGTCCAGGGGGGGGGGGGGGGAAGGTCATAAAAATTTTGTATCGTAGTAACGAATGTCAAACCTCATGGCTTATGTAAACCAAAACACTTTAACTCTACAGACTTTCCTCACCTGACAATAAGAATCATATATAAAACTACAATACTTTCGATAATTTAATAAAAAAATACAATTAACTAACTAGACAAAAATATTTTCGACCGCGTCAACGCGACAAGTACAAGTGGCATGACTAGAAAAGTAGGAAAATTTTTGAGCTTGTCAAGCCAGAAAGCAATGTTGTCACGATTTTATTATTTTTTTACAAATGAAAATTAAGAACAAACAGTTGTAGTGATTTTAAATAAAACCAACAATTTTAGTTAGCTCTGGGGGGGGGGGTGTAGCCCGATAGACCCCCCCACCCCCGATTCGCCACTGCCCATATCTTATGCTTCAAAATTATGAGTTTAAGAATTCACCCTTGATAGCACTGCGCCTTCCAGATTCTGCCTACCTACCTACTCCCTGAAAAATATTTAAAGACTTATCAAGGAATAAAAATTCTTCGTCAATCACTCCTTTGATTACTCTGTTTTCTGCTGCGTTGTGAGATTATGCAATTAAAATACAAATATGCATAATATGATTATTTCTTTCGGACTGGTATTGTCAGGAACAAAATCATTTTGAAAAAGGAGCAAATTTACGAGAGATGAGCCTAAGAGTAATAATAAATTTTTGAATTCTAGTCCTCTTTTTCTCGGTCAGACGGCGGTTAAAGAAGCTGCGGCGGTTAGGTTCAAGGTCCACCGAAACCCCATTCTCGGAGGGAACCAGAATGTTCACAAAAGACTGGTTCATTCTCATTCTTTTATTTATTTATTTTTTTTCTTCTTCTTTTCCTTAATTGCTTCTTTGCGACGCTACCACTTTCACTGGTGCACCGCTTTATACACACCTTTTTCCGCTATTAATTCTCGCTGTGTGGGAGGAACGAGCATACCGTCTACTCTGCAGGAAATGAGTGGCGAAGACATGGACTGATTCACCGATAGATGTTTAACGGAACTGTGCACTTTTTGGGGCATTGGAATACTGCTAGAGCCAAATGTTGTGTACGTTTACAGATTATTTTAATTGGATACAAGTGAAATATGATAACGAATCAATATTCGACATTTAATAAGAATTTGGTAAGCATGCATCTGTGAAATCCTAACGCTACAGTAGAAGAACCATTAGGACTTTATTTAGATTTGCAATTGATTTTTCCTGATAAGTGTATCAGAAATCTCGATATTTTACATTTTAATCGAATTTAATAACATTGCTTTAATGTCACACACAGCTAGACTCTTCACTCTATACTTGGCTCATCAGATGAACTCATCCAGAGGAAATTTTTTGAAGCTATGAATGAAATAAACTTAACTGCTATATTCCCAAAAGAAAGATATTTGGGCTACCCCATTATAGCTTTCAGAGTTTATTCGATGAATTTGAAATACTTTTATTCATTCTCTTTATTCAGTAAATTAAAACAGCAACTGTGAATGAAACTTTGAGATTTGTGATTTTTAATACAGGATGTAAAAGAAGAGGTTTAACCAAAGGAAAGCAACAAAAATCTCGGAAACTTTTTATCGAAAGAGCATTGACTGCTACTGGCAACTCAAGAAGCATTTCTGTATATTAAGATCAGTGTAGCTTCGTTGAATAGTTTTTCGATGTTTTTGTATGTTAACTTTTTTTTTGTTTTGCTAATTCTCACAAGTTCTTACTCAAACATATGATGCGTGCTTGATGGGATATGACTACATCCATTATAAATTTTCGGTCATTGCACTGTGATAGAAGAATTTGGAGTTCCTAGATTCAGGTGTTCTTGTTCTCTACTTTCTTACTTTTTCTGAAATGGAAGTGAGGCAGCACTATGCTGGGTCTAAATTTATGAAACTTCTTCCGTCAGTTCAGTTGGTTGAATTATTTAAATCTGGAAAATCATCGTTGAAAGCATCGCCTGTTTTGAACGCAATAATTTATTCCTTTCTCTTGAAATTGGTTCTGTTCTATCACCTTAGTCATGTGAGAACCTGTAGTTGACCAGGTGGAACACATGCTCAGAAAAAATTTTATTATTTCATTATGTTTTTCTGAAATTATTTCATTACTTTGCCGCCCTTCAAAATAATGATAACTTGTAATCTTTTAAAGTTATTTTTACTGTATGTCATCCTGAATTGTTTTTATTCTAACCTCATCTACAGAACTTAGCAAAAATAAATTTCTATTGGATTATTATTCGTCGAAGTTTTTAAAGTTGTGTCCAAAATATTCCGAGTTTAAAGCTGTAAGTCACCGAAAATGCTTTTGTTTCATTAAGTATTCACTTGTTTATATGCGTTTCCTTATGGTATTACAAACATAACTCTTGGATGCATTTCTGTAGCCCCGTAGCTAAAAATTTAGTAATCTGTTAATATGTTGCATTGAAATACTCCATCAAATCTGATTAAATTGAATTTAAAATGCCCGTATGATCTACCGTAAATCCTAAAAGCTATTTCATTCACCGCTTATAACGTTTTAATACTACCAGCTAATTCAAAACGTACAAATGGAGACGAATAAAGCGGGACGATTCTGAAGCGATTTCGTCTATCTGTTCAAATGACCAAAGCGGATGACCCATGCATGAAAGATTCGCCGGCTTTGAGGGAAATGAATTACCCGTAAATATGGCGACTTTCTCTTCCTAGATATCTTTTTTTGTTATTCTTGTGTGACATTGTTTGTGTCACGATAAAAATCTCCCTTTATTGTTAGACACTTTTTTGTTATTATTTCAGTCCCATTCGCTCGAAGGGCATTTCCGCGTTTTAACTGAGAGCCGGTCATTACAGCTTTTTTTCTTTATGGCCTGATAGCCCAGCTATCGGATTTTGCGAGTTTTCAGTACTAAACGCGGCATTTTTGCTTGGATTCGCGTGGTTTGAGTTCATTCATTACTATAACAAATAAGACCGGGATATTTGTAAATTCAAAATAATTATTTCATGAATAGTTCATGAATTTTAGTCTTCTCGTTGTGTTTTATTTTGATTTGTATAAAATTTTGACAGAAACTATTGTTTCAAATTGGGTAATGCTATTTTGTGCTTCATAGAAATGTTTAAGAACTTATATGGTCAGGTACTTGGCTTGTTTGTATCTTCTGTAAGTACATATTTTAATACATTTTTAAAATATTATTTTATGTTATATCAACATCTTTACTGTAAGCGTATATTTTCCTCTCATTTCCCTATTTGACTTTGATAAAATATTTGAATAGATTTTTTTTTCTTCCAAATTTATGATTCTTTTACCGACCAGCTGTGTCATTTTCACAGTCAGTGTTTTCATTCCATCTACTTTGATTTTCTTAATTGTTTTGACAGTCTAAAAGGTCAACGCCTTGTTCAGGTTTCACCATGAGCCCCTTTAGATTGCTGGAACAGCAAATTAGATTCAATATTGCTTTCGACCTAACCGGGATCTCCTTTTTACTTTCTCGTATACGAAGTATACAAAGAGAAAGTATTGTAATCGTCAAAAAATTCGAACTCGAGATTTTGACGAATCTCCACGTTTTAGACCTTCCTGAGTCCGAAAAACACAATTTTGGAATTATGTCTGTCTGTGTGTGTGTCTGTGTGTGTGTCTGTGAACACGATAACTCGAAAACTATTAGAGATAAAGGGATGAAATTTGGTATGTAAACTTGAAACATAATTTGTAGGTTTCTATCAACTTTTGGACAAAATCCGTCCACGGGAAGTCTGTCTGTCTGTATGTTCGAGGTCATGCGAACGCTATAACTCAAAAACTTGAAAAGCCAGATCGATAAAATTTGGTACACAGTTTTATCGTCATGAATGTAGGTCCGTATAAAATTTTGGGCCAAATCCGTCAACGGGTTGACTGCCTGTCGGTTTGTATAATCGCATACTTATTAAGCCTTCGTTTCAAAACCATCTCCACGCGCATGCCTACTTAGCTATCTCTGGTACCAAGCGGGAGGATTACGTCCTTGAGACGGAGTTTGTGATTGATGTGTTTTATCTCTTGTTTTGCTTTCGCTCGCTCGTATAATAGCGGATCTTCTTGGAGTGTGATGGAAAATAAATATTGCTAAGTTTTAATACATAGGCA
>BGPR01028200.1:0-20131 GCA_013235015.1 Araneus ventricosus | reverse complement strand
TGCCTATGTATTAAAACTTAGCAATATTTATTTTCCATCACACTCCAAGAAGATCCGCTATTATACGAGCGAGCGAAAGCAAAACAAGAGATAAAACACATCAATCACAAACTCCGTCTCAAGGACGTAATCCTCCCGCTTGGTACCAGAGATAGCTAAGTAGGCATGCGCGTGGAGATGGTTTTGAAACGAAGGCTTAATAAGTATGCGATTATACAAACCGACAGGCAGTCAACCCGTTGACGGATTTGGCCCAAAATTTTATACGGACCTACATTCATGACGATAAAACTGTGTACCAAATTTTATCGATCTGGCTTTTCAAGTTTTTGAGTTATAGCGTTCGCATGACCTCGAACATACAGACAGACAGACTTCCCGTGGACGGATTTTGTCCAAAAGTTGATAGAAACCTACAAATTATGTTTCAAGTTTACATACCAAATTTCATCCCTTTATCTCTAATAGTTTTCGAGTTATCGTGTTCACAGACACACACACAGACACACACACAGACAGACATAATTCCAAAATTGTGTTTTTCGGACTCAGGAAGGTCTAAAACGTGGAGATTCGTCAAAATCTCGAGTTCGAATTTTTTGACGATTACAATACTTTCTCTTTGTATACTTCGTATACGAGAAAGTAAAAAGGAGATCCCGGTTAGGTCGAAAGCAATATTGAATCTAATTTGCTGTTCCAGCAATCTAAAGGGGCTCATGGTGAAACCTGAACAAGGCGTTGACCTTTTAGACTGTCAAAACAATTAAGAAAATCAAAGTAGATGGAATGAAAACACTGACTGTGAAAATGACACAGCTGGTCGGTAAAAGAATCATAAATTTGGAAGAAAAAAAAATCTATTCAAATATTTTATCAAAGTCAAATAGGGAAATGAGAGGAAAATATACGCTTACAGTAAAGATGTTGATATAACATAAAATAATATTTTAAAAATGTATTAAAATATGTACTTACAGAAGATACAAACAAGCCAAGTACCTGACCATATAAGTTCTTAAACATTTCTATGAAGCACAAAATAGCATTACCCAATTTGAAACAATAGTTTCTGTCAAAATTTTATACAAATCAAAATAAAACACAACGAGAAGACTAAAATTCATGAACTATTCATGAAATAATTATTTTGAATTTACAAATATCCCGGTCTTATTTGTTATAGTAATGAATGAACTCAAACCACGCGAATCCAAGCAAAAATGCCGCGTTTAGTACTGAAAACTCGCAAAATCCGATAGCTGGGCTATCAGGCCATAAAGAAAAAAAGCTGTAATGACCGGCTCTCAGTTAAAACGCGGAAATGCCCTTCGAGCGAATGGGACTGAAATAATAACAAAAAAGTGTCTAACAATAAAGGGAGATTTTTATCGTGACACAAACAATGTCACACAAGAATAACAAAAAAAGATATCTAGGAAGAGAAAGTCGCCATATTTACGGGTAATTCATTTCCCTCAAAGCCGGCGAATCTTTCATGCATGGGTCATCCGCTTTGGTCATTTGAACAGATAGACGAAATCGCTTCAGAATCGTCCCGCTTTATTCGTCTCCATTTGTACGTTTTGAATTAGCTGGTAGTATTAAAACGTTATAAGCGGTGAATGAAATAGCTTTTAGGATTTACGGTAGATCATACGGGCATTTTAAATTCAATTTAATCAGATTTGATGGAGTATTTCAATGCAACATATTAACAGATTACTAAATTTTTAGCTACGGGGCTACAGAAATGCATCCAAGAGTTATGTTTGTAATACCATAAGGAAACGCATATAAACAAGTGAATACTTAATGAAACAAAAGCATTTTCGGTGACTTACAGCTTTAAACTCGGAATATTTTGGACACAACTTTAAAAACTTCGACGAATAATAATCCAATAGAAATTTATTTTTGCTAAGTTCTGTAGATGAGGTTAGAATAAAAACAATTCAGGATGACATACAGTAAAAATAACTTTAAAAGATTACAAGTTATCATTATTTTGAAGGGCGGCAAAGTAATGAAATAATTTCAGAAAAACATAATGAAATAATAAAATTTTTTCTGAGCATGTGTTCCACCTGGTCAACTACAGGTTCTCACATGACTAAGGTGATAGAACAGAACCAATTTCAAGAGAAAGGAATAAATTATTGCGTTCAAAACAGGCGATGCTTTCAACGATGATTTTCCAGATTTAAATAATTCAACCAACTGAACTGACGGAAGAAGTTTCATAAATTTAGACCCAGCATAGTGCTGCCTCACTTCCATTTCAGAAAAAGTAAGAAAGTAGAGAACAAGAACACCTGAATCTAGGAACTCCAAATTCTTCTATCACAGTGCAATGACCGAAAATTTATAATGGATGTAGTCATATCCCATCAAGCACGCATCATATGTTTGAGTAAGAACTTGTGAGAATTAGCAAAACAAAAAAAAAGTTAACATACAAAAACATCGAAAAACTATTCAACGAAGCTACACTGATCTTAATATACAGAAATGCTTCTTGAGTTGCCAGTAGCAGTCAATGCTCTTTCGATAAAAAGTTTCCGAGATTTTTGTTGCTTTCCTTTGGTTAAACCTCTTCTTTTACATCCTGTATTAAAAATCACAAATCTCAAAGTTTCATTCACAGTTGCTGTTTTAATTTACTGAATAAAGAGAATGAATAAAAGTATTTCAAATTCATCGAATAAACTCTGAAAGCTATAATGGGGTAGCCCAAATATCTTTCTTTTGGGAATATAGCAGTTAAGTTTATTTCATTCATAGCTTCAAAAAATTTCCTCTGGATGAGTTCATCTGATGAGCCAAGTATAGAGTGAAGAGTCTAGCTGTGTGTGACATTAAAGCAATGTTATTAAATTCGATTAAAATGTAAAATATCGAGATTTCTGATACACTTATCAGGAAAAATCAATTGCAAATCTAAATAAAGTCCTAATGGTTCTTCTACTGTAGCGTTAGGATTTCACAGATGCATGCTTACCAAATTCTTATTAAATGTCGAATATTGATTCGTTATCATATTTCACTTGTATCCAATTAAAATAATCTGTAAACGTACACAACATTTGGCTCTAGCAGTATTCCAATGCCCCAAAAAGTGCACAGTTCCGTTAAACATCTATCGGTGAATCAGTCCATGTCTTCGCCACTCATTTCCTGCAGAGTAGACGGTATGCTCGTTCCTCCCACACAGCGAGAATTAATAGCGGAAAAAGGTGTGTATAAAGCGGTGCACCAGTGAAAGTGGTAGCGTCGCAAAGAAGCAATTAAGGAAAAGAAGAAGAAAAAAAAAAAATAAATAAAAGAATGAGAATGAACCAGTCTTTTGTGAACATTCTGGTTCCCTCCGAGAATGGGGTTTCGGTGGACCTTGAACCTAACCGCCGCAGCTTCTTTAACCGCCGTCTGACCGAGAAAAAGAGGACTAGAATTCAAAAATTTATTATTACTCTTAGGCTCATCTCTCGTAAATTTGCTCCTTTTTCAAAATGATTTTGTTCCTGACAATACCAGTCCGAAAGAAATAATCATATTATGCATATTTGTATTTTAATTGCATAATCTCACAACGCAGCAGAAAACAGAGTAATCAAAGGAGTGATTGACGAAGAATTTTTATTCCTTGATAAGTCTTTAAATATTTTTCAGGGAGTAGGTAGGTAGGCAGAATCTGGAAGGCGCAGTGCTATCAAGGGTGAATTCTTAAACTCATAATTTTGAAGCATAAGATATGGGCAGTGGCGAATCGGGGGTGGGGGGGTCTATCGGGCTACACCCCCCCCCCCAGAGCTAACTAAAATTGTTGGTTTTATTTAAAATCACTACAACTGTTTGTTCTTAATTTTCATTTGTAAAAAAATAATAAAATCGTGACAACATTGCTTTCTGGCTTGACAAGCTCAAAAATTTTCCTACTTTTCTAGTCATGCCACTTGTACTTGTCGCGTTGACGCGGTCGAAAATATTTTTGTCTAGTTAGTTAATTGTATTTTTTTATTAAATTATCGAAAGTATTGTAGTTTTATATATGATTCTTATTGTCAGGTGAGGAAAGTCTGTAGAGTTAAAGTGTTTTGGTTTACATAAGCCATGAGGTTTGACATTCGTTACTACGATACAAAATTTTTATGACCTTCCCCCCCCCCCCCCCTGGACGAATCCTGGATTCGCCACTGGATATGAGTTAACAAGTAACGGAGCTAAGCGGTCATTTTTAGTAAAAATGGTGCTCTCAAAACCAGAATAAACTGAATCTGGAATTTCAGTCTACAGATTCCGGGTTATTCACGTCACGCATTCAAGATATACCATATAGAAGGAATTGAACGATTGCTTTAGTCACTATCTAGTTACGAAATAGGTCTCAGACAGTTCTCTACCAAGAATTTTTTTTTTTTTTTTTCTAAATTCCTTCCTTGTCTTTTTTTTAACATTCCAGAATTCGGTTCTATTATAGTGGTACTGGAATGATAGATTGAACGTTCGAGTGCTTGCTTAGTATATGTAGGGGGAAATATATAGGTATTCCGCTATCTTTCATGGAATTTGAAAAGCCAAAGCCATCGGTCCAGTTGTCAAGATAGTGAGTTAAAATAGAATTTCAATTAAATAATTTACACAAAAAAAGCGCAGAACAATATGATTTAATTACCTTAAAAGTAAACTTAGAAATATCTTGATCAAGTGAGACAGTTTGCATTTGCTTGACAGTTTAGAGTAATAGCCGATAATATTCTATTTAATCACTAACTACGAATATCGTACATTTTGTGGTAATTGGTTGTAGACATTATAATTAGAATTCGCAATGTCTCATCTTTTTATTTCTAAGAGCATTTCTTAGAAGAGCGTTTAGAACCTTTAACTGCACAATTAATAGAAATTTTAGTTTATGTAATCGCTAACAAATGATAAGAACAGTTAATTACAGAACAGCCTTAATGTGGCACTTCAAATAATATGGTACAAACCATCAATCATTACCCATTTTATAAATTATATATTTAATTTCCATGCTTTCAAAGGAAGCTCTATCAATGTTAAACTTATATAGAACAAATTCCATTCGCGCAATAATGTCAACAATAATATATGTTGGTTTTAAAATGGGTGGAAAATATCAAAAGCACAAATGTATGATAATCCGGCTTTTAGGTGAATTTGGCAGTCATTTTTAGAGCAATGCAATCACGAATTCCACTTTATGAATTCGGAAAACGAAATGGGAAGAGGAAGAAACACATTTGAGCGTCAAAATACGCATAAAAACATAAATTTTAAGTTATCTTACGTAAAATATCTTTTACTATTTCCAGAACTCATTGAATAGCAAAAATTCGAAGAACAATGAAGGAAACATAAATCTCTTGCTGCGAAAGATAGTTTGCATTTTTTCGAGGAATCTCTTACACTTGATTTCAAAGCAGAGACCAACGTCTTCGCTTTCAATTGTATTGTGGAAACCAGTTTTCCTGCAGCACAAGACAAAGACGAACTTGTTATTCGTTCCTTCGTCAAGAAAAAAAATTGTAAATTATATACTAACCAGCTTCACTAAGATAATGTTGTAAATGACAGGATAAGATTTCACTCTTGAACGGTCTGATGAAACGCGGAGACTTTCATTTCAATGTGGAAAACACAGAGTTTAGAAAAATAAAGCATGGGAAAAAAATTTAATTCTTAAATGTAAACTCATGAATAAAATTAAAGAACATTTCACAAAATCGAACTCATTGGTGGCATACCCCATAAAACGTAACCCCATTTATTCATAGCATATTCACATTGATACAGTTTAAAACGATGGTCTATAACCTCTGACAAATTGTGCTTTCATTATATTGTCATAATCACTGCGTTTGCAAAACTGAACTCGAAACCTGACCTGTATCTAGTGTGCGTTTATAGCTGTAACGAAAGTTTCTACAAATAAAAACGTTTAAAGAAGGCATGCAAAGTAGCCATTACAAAAGTATACAATATTCAGACAGCGCTTCATAAAACTACTATAGAAAGTTGACACGCTTACTCAATACATTTCAGACTGTATTTAGCATTATCATAAATAAGGACATTTATAAGCAGAAATATCAATGCAAATAGAAATTAAAGTTTCAAAAATGACTCTTTCATGCTATGGAATCTATCTCAAAGACGGTTGCAAACGTTAAAAATTATTACCTTTTCAGCAAAAACGTTCGACCAAGATAGCAAAAGGCGTTGGCAAATAAACAACAGTTGAGAATATGGTGACTACTGGACGAGAATGTGATGACTACTGGACGAGAATATGGTGACTATTGGACGAGAATATGGTGACTATTGGACGAGAATGTGATGACTACTGGACGAGAATATGTTGACTACTGGACGAGAATGTGATGACTACTGGACGAGAATGCGAAAACTCTGCTAGCATTTTTTTTACAATTATGTTAATAAACCGTTCATGAGTTGAGCTTGATCGGTTTCAACTTAATCTTTATTAATGGAAGTTAGCTTTAAATGAAACTGGAAAAAATGATTTTGGAAAAAAAAAAAAAAGACCGAAATTTTTTTTTCGTCTTCGAATCAATTTTTATTAATTGAAATATATTTTAAGGAAGTATGAAATATCAGAAAATTTGTGACGCTTCAAGTTGCGTTTGGTTTCAAGCAGCAGCATACCTAAAATGATAATAAGAATAAGACTTATGGAATTAAATTCACCGCAAACTTCACGCACACACCGTACGAAAATTATACATATTTGAAAAAATATCTAATTAATATTTTTCAGAAGAATTAAAGTTTGAATTTCTATAAATTAGTTTGTGGAAACATCATTTACTCTTACCATTAAGTTTCAGGGAAAAAAAAAAAATCTTTAAAGTGAAGAAAGACATTTATCATCAAGTCAGTAGATTGTGGAAAAATGGCACAGAAAATTTACTTAAATGTAAATTTCAAATACAGTCTGATGTTTTTCGTACCTTTCTCGGAATTCCCCCCCCCCCCGTCCCAAACTTAAATATAATGCGCATCTGCATAAGGCATGAACATTTTTCATTTTACCTTTATTATTTCAAGCATGTAGCACGCAGACTGCAATGTTGCGTGTTAGCTCAGATGTAAAGTAGCAGTAGAGAGTCTGATATTGTTCAGCTGCAACCCGGGTATGCGAGTGAATCACACACACAGCGGTGACGCAACCACCGTTAAAACGTGGAGAAAGAAGGTATCTGAGGCGCCATGTTTGTTCATCAGGTAAAGAAGCATGAAGCTTCATATCACTGAATCCATCGATGAGCGAGAGATGTTCCTGTCGCTATCTCGAGACCGATCTCAAACAAAGGAGAAAGGAAACGTCTTGTTTGCCTTGTGGTCGGTCATAGGGGACCTTTCGTTAATCGGATTCAGTGCCGAGGTATTTGTTTGCATGTAGCATATTCTGGGACAGGCTGTCAAATGTGATTGGACGTTGCATGCTGTTGTCGACCTTCCTACATTAAATGCTCTAGATAAGAATATCTTAGTACATGTATGTCGAATTTTCCCGGGAAATTATACAGTTGCACGCTGTAGACCAATTTCATATTTTCGGTTGTCTTTCATATTTGGTCATTAGGGCATTTTTTTTTTTTTTTTAAGTAGATTAACGATCAGAAAATGCGATGCAAATTACAATTTTTAATTTCTCGTACACGAAGTATACAAAGAGAAAGTATTGTAATCGTCAAAAAATTCGAACTCGAGATTTTGACGAATCTCCATGTTTTAGACCTCCCGGAGTCCGAAAAACACAATTTTGGAATTATGTCTGTGTGTGTTGTGTCTGTCTGTGAACATGATAAGTCGAAAAGTATTAGAGCTACGGGGATGAAATTTGGTATGTGGTCTTTAAACATAATTTGTAGGTTTCTATCAAATTTTGGACAAAATCCGTCAACGGGAAGTCTGTCTATTTGTATGTCCGCGGTCATGTGAACGCTATAACTCAAAAACTTGAATAGCTAAATGGATAAAATTTGGTACACAGTTTTATCGTTATGAATGTAGGTCCGAATAAAATTTGGGTCAAATCCGTCGACGGGCTGACTGTCTGTCGGTCTGTATAATAGCATACTTGTTCAACTCCATGCGCATGCGTAAATGCCTGTGCAAAGAAGGGATACTCCGAAAACTTGGTAGTTTGCCAAAAAGCAATTCTGGCGGCGAGATTTTGTAAGGAAGCAAACATTTAGGGCGTCTCGTTTTACTTGCGTATTCGTAGCAATCTCTGCACATGCGAAAGCTATTCTTCTGTTTTCTTCTCCGCACGCGGAACTTGAATTGCTCGAGTTTGATATATATATATATATATATACGTATGTATTAAAACTTCACAATATATATATATATTGTGAAGTTTTAATACATACGTATCTTTTTGAATATGATTCTTCACCTCAATATTTTACTATCACTATAATCAACAATGAAAAACCTTCTGATAGTCATTGCATTCTGGGTTACAGTTGGTTCGAACTTTTTATCACCGCAGGGGGAAGGGAAATGACAAATGTTTGAAAAGTATACGAGAAAGTTTAAGGGAGGCCACTCCCGCTGGTTTTCAGCTACTTTTCCAATTATTAACAAAATTTGAAATATTTCAGTTTCATTTTTTAATCGGGAAATCATTTCATTATATTGTTAGAAATTTAACAATTTTCAACTCAATTAAAGATAAAGTGGAATCCAGCCCTGAATATCTAATAATTTGATGAGAACATTTCTTCAGTTTCATGCACGCTTAAGGCACATTAAATCCGTTAGAAACTCCAAACAATAATTCAGACTGCGCTGATCCAACTGAAAACTTGTGGTGAGTAAGGAAATTAAATAAAATACTAATAGTGCCGTTAAACTTTCAACTTGGTTTATTCCTTATTCGATAATGGAAAATGAGGTAGATAAGAAATAAAGGAGATCTGTTAAGTAATAACTATCGATGCAATGATACAGCCAAAGCTCAAATCTTGATGAGGATATTTTACTACATATAAATAAATACAGAAGTAATATTCTTAAATCTTTTTATTTCATCTAATTTTCTTTCATATATGTTTGATTTGGGTAAAATATTTCATAAAACTTCTATCCAATTGATTTTGTTCCTCAAGTAATGAACACTCAGTGGCAAACTTTTAAAAAGAAATGTATAGCAAAACCCGACACATTTTCAAATTATTAAGCAGAACATTCCAAAAATTTTACCAAGAGGTTTCATTTTTAAAAATTGACGTTCCCTCAATTATCTAAAGACCTGCCAACCTCCAGGTTTGAAAAAGAGGGAGACATTTTCAATTATACATACACGATCACAAATGCGCAGAAGGGCCAAAATTAACTTTATTTTTAACTCATGAATAAATAAGGTGGAGAGGGCCTAGTGGGACAATCTTTTATTTTGGCTATATTTTTCACAAAATTTTATTTTTTTACAAAATAAATGAAAATGCATTGATTTTTAAAAATTGCTTAGCTGGGTTTTAAAATAACCTTATCGGTTTTTTAAAAGACACTTTTTTCAGTCCTCACTCTTCCATACATAAACCAATGCCGATAGTCACTAGTCAACAAGCCTGGACATGATACCGCGGCAAAGAGCTAATGAAGAACCCGTAGCGGAATGACGTCACGCATTCGAAATTTGAAGAGAATGTGGTCGCGGCAAGCGCTGGATTTTTCTTTCGACGCTCTCTTATTGCTTTTTTATCATTATTATTACTATTTATTTATTCCGATTTCTCGAAAATACTAAAAAGGAAAAAAAAGGAGGAAATCGGTGAGAATCGGGAGGCGGAGAAATTGTTAAAAAGCTGGAGACTCCCACCAAAAGCGGGAGAGTTGGCAGGTCTGTATCTCTGTTAACAATGCATTCTAATGCTTCTTTCCTTTTTTTTGGAAAAGTAAGATAAGTTACATATAAAATGTTAGAAACATGGGATTTATCTACAATATAATGAATTATGTAATTTTTTAAAGGACCTTTGCTTAGGGAGATATTTTTGATTCCAAAGAAACTTTTTAATCACTATCAAAGCGTCTTTTTAAAAATGGCGTACCCATGAAGAAAGTATCCTGAGGGGAGGGAAAAAAATCTTCAAGTGTATAGCCATGATGAAGAAACCCGGCAAATCCACAGCCGATATGAGGGCAATTTATAAACAATCGAGCGAAAGCCCGCTAAGACAAGGTAAATCAGGGAGATAGGGCGATATTAAAAAAATATAAAACAAATTTAAATACAATAAATGAGAATTTAGAAAGTATGAAATCATCTAGGAATTTAATTATAACAAGTTTAAGAATATAAAGTAAATATTCTTGAAACAGATAGGTAATAGTAAGATTTTAAGAATAAAAAATATATAGAAATAATAATATAAGACTTAAATATAATAATAATAGTAAAAGATATAAATAAAAATATGAGTAAATATAATATAGATAATACAATAAATGTGACTAATAAATAATATAATGATATAATAAAAGATGATTAGAAATAATGTTTATAGTAATAAGATATAACATATCTAAGATTAAGATGTGACATATTTAATAGTGCCTACCTTAAGTGAATACATGCGGATAAACCGTAGAGTATATATTACAGTCATAATAGCAATTCAATCAATAACTACTGTAAGAGAGATGCAAAAGATGTTTCTCAAAAAAACTCTTAATAAGTTAGAGAAAATAAATAGCAATAATTTAATTTTCGTATCAATTTAGAAATGTTTCATAAAGAATAATGCGAATTTTGCTTAGAAGTTTAGGGAAAATCAGATTACAGAATTTAGAAGAGCATATGTCTAAGCATCTGACTAACTATCCCAATATTTGTCGCTAATCGAAAAAAAAAATTAAAAAACAGGTTCCAAAATGTGCATATCTAGTATGCAACTAGTTGATGATTTCTGATACACTGGCCTCTATGTTATAGAGTGGAAGTAAAAACTCCCTTTCTTGGTAGTTTAAACAATAAATGTGACATTTTCAATCAGTCTAATGAACCTTTTACTATCACAAAAGAATTTACAAGGCTTTTTTCAAAAAAATAATACCAAGCATTGCTTCAGAAAGAACAAATGATCAACTTCTAGAGAGTTGTTTGACATTATTAGTGATTGACACTAATCGGTACCAAAATCATGATTCTTTGAATCTGAGAGATTACGTCTCCAACCTTAAGGCTTCAAACAATGAAATATGCTTTGTTTTTGTCTATTTCCACAGGTTTTTCTGGATAACAACTATTAATCATTTCTTGAAACAATCACTTTCGGATAAAAACTGGTTTTCTTAACTTAATTTTCCTCTCAAGTTAAATTTTAATGTATGCATTTAATACAGCTTGCATAAAAACTGCCTTTGTAAAGACATCTTTTATAAGATAAATACATTTCATTGGTGTCTGTTTTAGTTCATTTTGAAAATAATCATTTTTTTTTTTTTTTACAGCTACAATAAAATCTAGAAAATATAAAACTGCTGATACCAGCTGTATTCATCGAAATGAAATCCTACAGGTGGGTGTTAAAATACCTTATTTCAACATGGCCTTCGTCAATGAATAAATTGAAATAAACGATAGGTTGAACTGTGATGACAAATCTCAAATAAAGTTTCGCCACATTGGTTAACCGCAAATCACCCTTCTTGCAAAATTTTTACTACCTCATATTAAATATGTATCTGCAGGTTTCACCTGAAAGCACACATCGATGGTTTCAGATGAATTATCAAAAATAAGCGATGTGATTATTGGGTGATTAAAAGTCATAAAATCATAGATCTATATATTAGGATGTGGTTTAGATTTCCACGAAAGACAATGAAAATGCTGTTTTATGGTATGGATGCAGACACAGACTTTCACTTGAATTGCAAAACCGTTATGAATGAAGACAGTAGTAGTTTGTTATGAGCTACTTGAAGGCATATTTTCTTACTGAAATCCCACGTTACCTTTCTGTATCTGGTAAGTATGCGTCACCTTTCCACTATGTTAACAAGCCTTGATTGTAAAGAAGCAGAAATTATTCATTGATCAATTTTAAAAAGTTTAAAATTTTTCAAAAAGGAACATAAATGTGATGAAAATTACAACCAACTATTTGTTTAGTAAGTAACAAATGTATAAAATAAATAATAAATGAATTTGGGCTGAAAAAAATTTAAAAAGAAACAATGATAAAAATAATTCGAAATAATTATAATTTAATAATTATTCACCATTATTATGAGAAGCAATATTTTTTGTTTTAGTTTCGTTATATTAACTTCCCGTTTGACAGGCTATTTGGGCCAGACCTGGTAATTTTAAACCGTGATCAGATGACAAGTATGACATTTGAGTCCACAACCCCTTCTCCAATCTTCCGCATCACCGGGAGGACGTTTGACCCTCGCCGTAGGGTTTAACGAACCCCAGGCCCATCCCTTTGGAGGAATCGGATTTCGAGCCTGGATCCCGAAGCCGGGGCCTTACCATCAGGCGACAGGGGCCCCATTACATTTCATTTGGTTTAAATAAAGGAAATTTTAATTATTCATAAATAGTCACAGAGATTAAACAAATAAAATTTTCTAAGAATAATGAGCAACTGAGTGATTCATCTGGCACATTAGTGAAGAGTTAAAATTCTGCTCGGCGGACAAAAGCCATGAAATACTTTTTTATAAAATTCTAATTATTTAACTTAAACGATTTCGACGTTGACAAAGAGAAATACTTTGTTAAGTTATGGGAGAAAAGAAAAACTTTGGGGTCTCTCAAAACTATGTAAATGAGAAAGCAAAAAAACAAAATATTGCTAATTCATTTATCGAATGACTAGTGAATTAAGTTATTAATAGAGACGAATATTTAACTGAATTAAAAATCGAGTTATTGTCGAGTTTTAGATTGTCGGAGTTTCCTCCATCAGTGAATCAGTTTTAAATAATCACTGATGTCAAATATCTTTTATTTATTGGGGTTTCTTTCGTGTGTGTGTGTTCGAAATTCAAAAAGGAAGAGAAAACACAACGGAAATTTCACACTTAAATTTTTGCTGCGATTTGTAAGTGATCATCAATGGAAATGCCTTAAATAAATAAATAATAATAATAATAATAAAGGTACCCGAAGTCATTGATTTCAAAGCAGGAGTAGAGAGCATAACACATTTTAAATGGACAGTTTTCGTGTTTTTTGGTTTCTAAGTGTACAATGCGAGAAACCGTACACTTACGTTGCATTGTACACTTAGAAACCGTGATGCGAGAGAACGTCTCCGTAGCATTGAGGCGATGAATAAAATCAGAAAAACAAAGCTGTAAAGTACTGAGTGCACGACTTGTAAACGTTTCTCGAGGACAAGACTTGAGAAATGGGCTTTAAATGTAGCTTCCCGACCGAATGCAAAAAAGGTTTAATAACCCAATGAAAGTAGTTTATAGATCAAAATTACACTAATACACTTAATACTCGGCCTCTTTAACATTAATTTAGCGCGAATAAAAGAAAGTGAATGCTTTCATAAAAAATAGGAATAGCATCTGATGAGCACTTCAACGGTTAGGTAAAATATACTAAAACAATTGATAAACGCTTATTAATTTCTGTAAATGAATTATGAAAGATTTAATAAGTTTAAGGTCAATTTTCCGACTGTTTCAGATGGTTGAGACTTACACCATTTGTATGCCACACACCGTTCTGGAAACTTTCACTAAATTAAATGACTTAATGATATGTAAAAATAATTCTCTAAAAGCATCCGTGTATACGGCAGGAGAATCTGACAATCTGCTACTCTATAGTCAAAGGCACTATGACACTTTTTATAGTTAAGCATCCGTGTATACGGCAGGAGAATCTGACATTCTGCTACTCTACAGTCAAAGGCACTATGACACTTTTTATAGTTAAGCATCCGTGTATACGGCAGGAGAATCTGACATTCTGCTACCCTACAGTCAAAGGCACTATGACACTTTTTATAGTTAATATTACATCGAAATCTACGAGCGGCGCACGACGAAATACTTACGAATTCTATGCGGGCTTCATGAAATTAAATATCTTTCGTTTTAAATTTCTGTTTAATTACACATGCAAATTAATCATTGATGTTTAAATATAAATTCTGCTCAAATATATCGATTAGTTTTAAATACTTAAGAATCATATTTAGGCATATTTAACTAGTGAAAATAATACGCCGCTTAGCTTTCCCCGCACTGTCAGTTATAGAGTGAAAGATAACTCAAGTCGTTCTACGATGATACACCAATTGTTTCGAAATAAAATAAAACATAAGAAGAAAAAATCAAATGGAAGAGTATATGTAGTAAGCAAGCTAGCAAACGATAGCTACTACAATTTACTCTCGAAACGATTTCTGCGCCCTCAAGTGGGTATATCTACATAATAAATCTGAAACGCTTTTCACGACAGCATTCCCCTTCTCATACATAGCTAAAAATTATAGCTAAAAAAATTCCCCTTCTCATACATAGCTAAAAATTATAGCTAAAAAAATTCCCCTTCTCATACACTACAATTTTTTTCTATCAGTGATCATTTCCAAGTGGTCATCATCCTCTCCCTTGTCTAAAAGGCTTGGAAAGCCAAAAAAACATACATACTAAAATGGTATTTTCGTTATTTCTGCTTAATTCTGCCGATTCTATCGTATTAGATACACCATAGATCATACGTACCTATAATATTTTCTCGATTTGTTGCAATTCTAATCGTGCTGGCATCAATAATGATCAAATACCTAACAGGGGAAAAACTGTAATGAATGTTGTTTCTTTTTTTTTCATAATGCGAATGGAAAGTCGCAAAACAATAAAAATATTAACTATTCTTTCCATCTGGATATAAATTTCAATAGACTAGAAATTTTTCCAGAGGGAAAGAAAAATACTTAAATCTACTCATCCATGCAAATAAAATGCAAATATAACGTTCTTAAGTAGAATCTCCTCTGCTGTTGCGGTTTCACTCAGCGGTTTTATTCACTTTCCGTGCGAACTAACGGATTTGTGGTCAAAGCTTTTATTGCTATCAATAGGAACTTCCTTTAAATGCTACTGCTATAAGACAAAGTTCTTTTTGTAATTGTTTTTAGAAAATATTTAAATGCAGACATCAATTAAAATTAAGAAAAATATGAAAAAAAACAACAACTGTCGTGCAATTCTGCTTAAGCTCAAAGCTTATTTTCATAGAAATCTTCCACGAACTTAGGGAAAACTTTCATATGACGTAACTCTAGAATAAGTTTGATTCATGAAAGCAAATATTCGGTAAAATTTTAACCACTGGGGGAAGGTAAACTTTGCATTTACATATTTTTCTTCTTACTTTTTCAACATTCCCCTTCGTTTTATAAATGAATTTCATAAGATTTTATGTAAATATTTATTCAGTTTTCTTACTTAAGTCATCTTGGGTGGGTGTTGGAGGGATCAGACTTCGCACTGTGTCCAACGCCCAATTTGGATCGAAATATGGATTGTATCCCTAAGCCCGGTTATTTAATTACTACGTTATTTAATTACTTCAATCGTATATAAATTAATTCCTTTAATTTGCAATAAAAATATTGATATTATTTTTTCAAAATCCCAATTTAATTGTAATAGCAATAAAAGTTCAAGAGGGGGGGGGGACCATGTCATGAGTGAAGATTGAAATTAAACTCGGAATTTTGTGTCAAACTGTTTTATATTAAAATAAAGAAGTACAACTTACAATAAAGAAGACTAAACAAAAGTAAGATAGCAACAAAAAATTATTATTCGCAAGGAAATATATAATTACCGATTCATGGGGAAAGATATTCTTCAGAAACGTAACATAAAAATTTTATTTCCATTCGCAAAAATACACAAAACCGTATGACGCTTTATTATTATTACTCATTGTTTAGACCTTAAGATCTTAAAACAATAATCAATGCTACAATGATCAAGAGAGGATGATATTTTTCATTAGCAGATTATATGACACAAAATTTCACGAATCTTAAATATTCACGCGAAATATTTGCATTATTTTGAAGTAATGTAACAAAGGAAGGTCGAGATTATGAGCCATTCAGCATTATTTTCAAGATCAAGCATTTCTCAGTACAATTTTATGAAGATCGTGATAAAAATAAAGCCAAAACAGAAGAACTGGGGGAAAAAAATGTTTAATCTCACAGCTATATTTCTCAAATTTTTAAGACACAAACAAGGTTTTGCAATAGAAGGTCGGAAACATAAAAACTTGTGCGAAGAATATTACGTAAGAGTAATTTAAGCAAAATAGTTACGCTTTAGCTACTTAATTTTCAATGAATCTGCAACTACAGATGTTAACTCTATTTCACAATATAAATAAATTTATTAGCACATTCATTTAGAACACAGACAAGAAAACTAGAGGAGAGTTTTAAGCTTCACAGAAACATCCCTGAAAATATTAAAATTATGCTACAAATAATCGTTTGCGGAAAGAAAAATAGTAAAATATGTGCAGAATAAATAAATAAATACACAAAACTAGCGTTGTAGTATTTATCATTCGATTCAACTATACACCGTCAAGCATGATGAAGGATATTCCTTTGCCGAAATTCGAAGTTATTTAAGATAACCGACTACGCTGATAATGCTACTCCACCAGATATAATTTCAAGTGAGCGTTTTTATTATCTGAGTACTTATTGCTTATTAAGACTTTCCCTACAATTTCATAAATGGCTTTGTTTAAGGAATGCGATAAAAAATTAATTATTGCTGCTTTTATATAGCATTGAAATAGACAATGAAGCCGTAAACTGTACCGTTTAGAAGAAAAGGGTTACTTAAGAAGAAATTGCGAATCTGGTTAATAACGTGTATCAGCCCGATTTTGAAGGCTCCCAAAAATGCTTTTGCGAATGGTAATGCGAAAGAAAAGTAAGAATTGAAAGTCCCGTCATAAATCTTGTTTATTCGGCATAATTTTCTCAAAAAAAAGATAGACAATATCTGTAGATCTAGCAGTGACAGTTATTGTAAAGAATTTTTATGGTGTGGTAGAAGTGAGGATAATGCAAAACTCAAGCTACCATTGTTAAATACTTTTTTTAAAAAAGAGAAAGAAAAAAGGAAGAATACTGTAATGAACTACTACTACTTAAAATAATTCAATAGTGTACACAACATTCTCCTGGATATACTTCCAGGAGAATATATATTGGTCGGTTTTCTATTTTAAAAAATGCCTGCTCAGTTTGCATATTTAATGCACTAGAAACTAAAAGGGTTTTTTAAGACACACTTTAAACTAGATGAGAATTTTTAACTTTATGCTCCATTTAATTCCATGTAATTAATTTTCCTGTTAAAGAATTGAATAATATGTGACCAACCATTTTTATTTATACCTGTTGGTAAGATATCCCACAGTGAGTCACGACTGCTTTACTAAAATAATTTTTTAAGTATAAGGATTAGCATTTTCTGCTCCACAACAAGACGTTTTATTTCTTTTATTTTGCGTCATAAAATAAGGTTTGTTTCTTTTTTGTCACATAGGAATATAGGAAAACACCAAATGCTGGTAGAAACATGCTTAGGACTATACCTCAAAAAACTCTTTATATTCTTTACTAAATAAAACTTCAAATAAACTAATTTGAGCCATGAACTTTTTCTAATAGTTCAGATGCCTCTCCCGAATCTCATATAAAATAATTGATATAAATATAAATAATCTTACATGAACAATGAATAATCACTGTGGCATAATATTTTAAAGAAATTAGTTAAATTAAACTAAGTAAAGTTATTAACTATTAAATTTTAACTAAGGCATAAAAGTAACAATACAACGTACTCACCATTGGGTGATTAACCATCATTTGATTCAAAGAAACTTACAACTATAAGTTGAGCTAACGGTAAATTTTGAACACTTTCCACCTTTTGCCTTCTTATGAGCATCTGAATTACATAAAATGGTCTCTGCACATGCTTTAAAAGCTAGCTTTCCCACTTCATTAATGCTATTCGATAGCTCGATGCGATTGACTTGGCAGGCGGGCGCCCCCCCCCCCCCGATACCGAGAGCTGATGCTTCTGAAGATTGTTACGGATGAAAACCTAACGATATCAATTTCAAACAACGAGGAGAATAGTAGATCTACAAAGGAATCTTAGATTTAAATGATTATGTTATTGCGTTAAAAAATTTGCAGAAATGAATACTTTCTTTTTGATGAAAAGGAATTTAAAAATTTCAATGCCAGATGTCTTAAGATATTTAAATCTGCATGACCTAATGCGAAAGGGTTTATATATAGATAGATTCTTAGCAATATAGTAATAGAAGTTTTAAATTTAACTGAAAACTTTTCTTCCGATATGAAAATTCGACAATTAATATTCGGAAGATGATTCAGAAACCGTAAGCAAATTTTTAAACACAATATATTTCATCATTTTTTGATAAATACATGTTAACCTTTTAAGAACTCGACATCCTGATGTCAATTAAACATGTTATATGATGGTTTTGTTTCAATGATAGATTTCAATTATCAAGAAACTATTTCTAATGTATATTGAAAACAAATATATAATAATGTATTAGCACAGGGTTCAGTCTTGTGTTTTCTATTTTAACCATTAAGCTAAAATAGAATGGGAAAAGAAAGTTTCATGAATGGTTCTATATTTTCGGTAATTTTCAAATAGTAAGACAAAAAAAAATTAAAACATCAATTTAGCAAGAAGTTTACTGTTTCAGGTATTAAATAGTAAAACTGAACGAATATAGGCCATTTGGCATCCCATGGTTGTTCAGAAATGATGAATGAGGAAATCTGGTGATTCCTGAACAGCTAAATCATTTTCTTAATAATTCTTTAAGGCAGTAATTAAAAAAAAATGTTAGTAAACTTTTTTGAGCTCTTTTTATCGACTAGTTATTCTGCCAGTAACTAATTTTGCTATTCACTTATAAGAAGCAAGTATTTAAAACAAAGAAAGTTAGATTAAAATCAAAATTTTCCTCGTTCCTTTTACCACAGTCTTACACATCTTATTTTAAAAGTTCGAATTCCGGTAGTTTGTTCTACGTGAAGGAAATGCTAACAATTTTACGGCTGTGATTCGTAATCACAACAGTATACTTATGTAATGTTAAGGTTTGAACTGTACACAGCACACATTTTAAAAAATAATCCCAAACTTGTGCACAAATAAAATAAAATGAACTTTTCTTTTCATCCGAAATTATAACTTATTTTCAATAATGATTAAATAAGAGCGACAATTTCGCCGAAGAAAACTGAGATCAGTTTATTTAGTACTGACTTACCGTTGAGTACGAAACAAGTTTCACTGAAATTCTTCTTGTTAGGACAGCTGCTAGCCAAGTAAATACTCTTTATATTAACTATACCTCACGATCAACGAAAAATTTTGTTTTCCACAAAGTTCTTTTGTCATCATACTTTATTCTTCGAGTATTCAGTTCATAGACGGGCAAGTGCAGAACTGGCCAGATATATCAATAGTATTCTTATACTTATTGATAAAATTTTGCAAAAAATTACAAAACATACATTGGGAAACTTACTTTTCTTCACCTAGCTCCGCAATAATATTTATGAAAGCAATAAATCAATTGAAAGCTCAGGGGAAAATAATAAACAATTCCAAAATTTGTTATTCAAATACAATTACATCAAATACGCATATCAGATTTCTATTCATTCAATACCTTTTCTTTGTTTTTCTTGAAATTTAACACCCTCTACTTTCCTCCTCGAAATTTATGAGAATGCAGCAAAATGAAGGTTCAATTCCACGGAGCTAATAAATTTCAATATCTGTGTACTCAGACATGCATTTTTATAAATTACAGTTATATCTGCATATTTTTTTTTCTTTCTATGTGTTAGTTTCTCATCTTATTAATAATTCTTACATATTTTGGGTTTTCTTATTTTGACACAGTTGATTTTTATTTTTTCTTAGAGAATAGCAACGGACAATGAAAGCCCGTGCAAGTGCGACATCTACCAAAAAATTTATGAACCCTTCA
>BGPR01028199.1:0-15124 GCA_013235015.1 Araneus ventricosus | reverse complement strand
ACCTATACTCATCTTTAAATTAAATAGTAATAAAACGAACATTTTAATAAAAAATCTAATCACCAGTGCTCTAATATTGATTAATTATTTGTTTCAAAGTCTGCACCTATACTCACCTTTAAATTAAATAGTAATAAAACGAATATTTTAATAAAAAATGGGCCCGCTTTATTCTAAAAGGGATTGATTCCTTTCGAACAGAAGATGTATTATTTTCATTTTAAGAGCAAAAATTAATACAAGACTACAGAAAAACCTTCGGTATCCAACAATTAGTGAACAGGCAGTGAAATTATATTATACACATAAACATTTCCTTCTACATTTATTATTTTAAATAAAAGAAGTTAAATATATTATTTTTTTCTTCATGCTCGCAGTATTTTCCTTCTGAATATTTTTTTAACTGTTTATATTATTATTTACAGATTGTATAGAAGTTCATAAAATGCAACAATCTTTATTCCAAGCTTCGATATTTATTCCGTAATTTTTCTTAAATAATTTAAACTTGCATAGCAGTCATGTACACACGAATGCCATTGAAGGACACTGAGTTGTTTTTTGTACTTTCTTCTACATTTGTAAGTTAATTTCTTTAAACGTCTTTAAGCAAACCTGTGTAACTTTTCAATAAATTAAGGTTTCTTTTTACCTTTGCTTAATGAAGCGTAATAATATTTGTAAATTAAGTGGTTTTTTTATTCAGAGATGAATATCAATTGCATTGCATAAAAAAGCAGTTGATTTTTCAACAATTGAAAATGAAATAAATATTTCATTGTTTATTGATGTCACAGATTATTTTAACGTGGAAAACTGTAAACATACAAAAACAGGATAAATATAAATATTCTCGTCGTAGAGATAATTTGTGACGTATGTTAGCGTATTTAATAAATTTCTTTCCTCTTTTTATGTAGTTTATGTTTCGAAAGAATGCGCATTAGTGTGCTTATTATTATAAAAAGTACTGATATTGTTGCACCTCATAAATCAAAAGGGACCAACAAAGCTCTCGACTTCGACACTGGAAGGCTGCTTGTTGAAAACCAATTTCCAACAAAAATCTAACGTTTACTTAGGCTTTGTGCTAGTTAAACCTGTCAATTTCTCTCAAGCTACCTCCATTTGGTGCGGTATGGAAGTTTGTACAGAGGCAATCAGCAAGATAAATAACTTTTAGAAGCTTCTAATATGTAGCTGACGCGTATACACTGAATTCAACTTCTTACAAGAGCAGATATAAAAAATGAACACCATTTCAAAAAAAAAAAAATATAACTAAGAATCCTTATTTTTAAAAATATGAAAAATACTTAATGCAGCTTTCGTACAAATAGTTCACGCTTTCCTTCAAAACATTTTTTTTACCTATTTATTATCCTTTAGCATTATATAGCAAATCAAGTAACAATGCAAATTTGCTCTATTTTTGTGCATCGTTATATTTGTTATTTAATTATTCATATCTTTTCACTTGAACACCCCCAAAACAGTTTTGAAATGAGATGGAAATTAATGGAAAACTGTCTTTTAAAATTAAAGAATGGGATGATTAGTAGCCAAATATGGGAACCCATCAACGAGATCTCCAATGGCGAGGTATAAGAACGATGCTAGCGCCGCTGCCGTAGGCCACTGGTCGATGTAAGGTTAGGGCGGAAACTGTTTGAAACTCTAGTTTCTCGTCTAGCGACTTATTGCTGTTTGTTATTTTTTACTCACTTCGGAACGACCTTTTGCCTGCAAATTGTTCTGCTCTTGATATAAAAGAAAATACATATAGTAAGGGCATAGATGTCAGTGTAAAAATACCAATTCTGTATCTCTTTTTAAAAATTTTAAGACAAGCGGAGGGTTTTGCTTAGAAATGAACTGATCAGTTCGTTGAATGTTGTGAATTTGAGGTTATCCTCACGGTAGGAAATAAATGGAACAATTTTCACCTGCTGTTTCAACCTGATTTTTTTGGAATTTAGTTCACCATCGGGGGTCCTTTTACTTTGTTCGTTAACAGAGCTCAACAGGAAGGGTGAGTCGTATGTCGGGTTGTTAGTATGAATGAATTATAATGAATGCCAGGGAAATGACCTGTTTAGCAACTAATTTTAACTCACTGAAAAGAGCGAGGCATTCATTTTAATTATGGTCAGCTAAATAAAGTGGAAACGAATTTTGAGGTAGTCCATTAATTATAAATTTTTGTCTGTTTTCTATATTTATATTTAAAAGTTTTAATAACACGGAAAATATTATATAGAGAGATATAATGAAAAATCTTTTCTCTACTAATAATAAATAATAATAAAGGAGAATGTGTGTGTCTCTCTGTGTGTGCGTGTGTTGACGCTCTACAGGCAAAACCGCTCGACTTAGAGCTACGAAATTTGGCACAGACATACTTTGGAGGGTGGGAATGTGCACCTTGGAGCCCCTTTTTTGAAATTTTAATTAGAATTTTAGTTAATTAAAAATTAAGCGAAATTTTGGCGTTTTTCCTTAATAACTTCCGAACAGATTTCAGCACAAAAATCAATTTTACACCATCTGAAAGAGCAAAGAATTACCTTTTCAATGATATCAATTAAGTTGCCGTACAATTTTTCTCCAATTTTAATAGCTTTTTAAAAATATTTTTTGGCATAATTTGCAATACTTTTCATTGTTTCAACGCAATTCAAACCATTTTCATTGTTTAAATAAATATTTAATTGCGTGTTTCTCTTTCATTGTTGAAATTTGAGGTAATATCTTAATAGTACATTTTGTTTTCATATTTTATTTCATCAAAATCTTTAAGAAATCCATAAACCAAGCTGTCTGAGATATTACGCATATTAAAAGATATATCCAATAAGCTGAATGATTATGGTTGCTATGTTTTCATTCTTTTTTCAGCATGTTTTAATTCAGCTAACATGCCGCTGGTCATAGAATGTGCTGCGCCATTTTAATGTTGAAATCGAATGTATATTTTGAAAGAGAAATAAGAAAATGAAGATGGCGCCGGCAACGTGCAATTATATGTTACATGGCATGGTCATGATTATATTAGGGACATTTATGTAGACAATGAACAGAACAGGTACAAGGCCATTCACTACCAGAATCTGAAATTTAAAATTACGTTGTTAAAGCAGCCATGAATATAAAATGAAGCAAGATTCAATTGAAATCATATTCCCGGCGAACAAGCTTATCTCCGAAGGCGGCTAGTATATATAATGATAAATCTCTAACATGCAGATCATTAGTAAATTTTTAAGCTAATATGTAATTTTCATTGAAAGAAGTGGAAGTTTGATCTTTTTTCAGAATACTCGCGTTAGTTTCAGAAGTAGGTAAATTTAAAATGAATGCCGTCGCGTTTTTCATAACACAATTTCACATACTACATCTTATATTTGCTTTGCGAGGTATAAAATTTTGGAAAAGTATATAAAAACATATTAATTGAAACTGCAATATATTTGAGTCCTGAAAATGATCAGTTTGAATGCTTTAATTATGTTGAGTCCAAATCTGATAGTTCTAATAACGTGTATCATAAAGGGAATCTGTGGGGAAAAGATTTTGACGACGCGTGACTCAATAGGGACCATTATGAAAACCTCTTTTCTTAAAATATTTGCCTAAAATTTATTAAAGAGCTATAGTGGCGAATATTTTTCGTTATCATTAATGGATGCTTCATTTTGGAGTTTGATTTCGGGATGTAATCATACACTGGGGGTGGGGTGGGGCGCACGAAATGTTTCAGCCAAAAATAGTGTCCGCTGTTTTGTTTTTTTAAATCGAAGAAGGTTTGCGAATTTAAGACCCTTAGAAGGCTCTGAAAATACTCATACTTCGAGGTAAAAACCCCTGATATATAGAAAGCAATAATCTGACTTCGTCAGGATTATCAGTGATGATGTTCTTTTGTGAGATATCTCTTATTATTGTTGTTGTTTTTAAAAGAATATGGTTTAATTATACCAGAACTTCTCTTAGAAGCAATGATGAAGATATTTTGGGAGGAACTTCGTAATTTTGAGCCGTTGTCAGATGACGAGCTGAAATCCCCCTCTCTAAAGTTCTACGGCACACCGGAGGGGTGATGTTCGACCGTGGATAGCAGATTTAACGTCCACATACACGACGAATCTTTATCGGAATCGGGAGTCGAACCTGGATTCCTCCTGTCCGGAAGCCGAGTACTCACCACTAAATTCTTCAGAAGAGAACAAAATGTTTTTCCTAAAATAAAAATCATTAATTTTTAAGTTAATAAAAAATATGTTTCAAAAACGGTGTGTTTAGAAGCATTACTTGAGGAATTTTATAGGTAATAAGTATAATGTCCTGCTAATGCATTCTAAAAATCTCTACCAAAAAGTAGGTATCCTTGTTTTCCTTAGATGCACAAAATTTGCTACCTTTAAATGAAAACATGTTTTGGACAAGTCTGACATCAATTTTGTTTTATTAGCTGAAATATACGAATTTAACATTTTGCTTGGCATTTCACTCAATTTAAGTGTTATTTGAATTGAATACAAGGGAGAGGTAATCCTAAATAAGCATCGTGTATTAACATATTGTCTAACATATTTTAAAATATTCTGTAAGTTTCGTATAATTTGGTTGAAAACTCTGGATATCATAAGTAAACCAGCGGGAGTGTTCTCCCCTAAACTTTCTCGTATACTTCCCCAAAAAGGTACCGTTTACCCTTCCCCTGCGTGGCTAAAAAAATTCGAACCTACTGTTATCCAGAATGCAATGACTATCAGAAGGTTTTTCATTAAAGTGATTGAAAAATATCTAGGTAAAGAATCAAATTCAAAGAGATGCGTACCGATTTTCCGCTCTTATCGGCTCAAGGACCAACTGACGTAATTCGCTCCATAGCTTTCGCGTGCACAGAAGATTTCTTCCAGTACGCATGCTCGTGGAGATAACGGATTCTTTTAAAAAGTAAATTATACAGACCGACAGACAGTCAACCCTTTGACGGATTTGGCCCAAAATTTAATACGGACCTACATTCATGATGATAAAACTGTGTACCAAATTTTATCCATCTAGCTATTCAAGTTCTTGAGTTAAGACCGCGGAGTCTGTTCGCATGACCGCGGACAGACAGACAGGCAGACTTCCCGTAGACGGATTTCGTCCAAAATTTGCTAGAAACCTACAAATTATGTGTAAAGATCACATATCAAATTTCATCCCCGTAGCTCCTAATAGTTTTCGAGTTATCGTGTTCACAGACAGGCATAATTCCCAAATTGTGTTTTTCGGACTCGGGGAGGTCTAAAACGTGGAGATTCGTCAAAATCTCGAGTTCGAATTTTTTTGACGATTACAATACTTTCTCTTTGTATACTTCGTATAGGAGAAAGTAAAAACACGCGGGAAAATTGAGGATTTTTAAGAAAGCCTTTATATCTTTTAGAATATACGTGCTATTTTTACGAAAATGCATTTAAGCAATGTGCATATTAAGCATAACCATTGCCGAAATTTTAAAATCATTATCAGTTTTCTGTGAAACGGGATGAGTGGAAATCCCTTTTCGTTTTCATCAATTTCTGGTCGGTCCCCTAAATGCCCTCGTGACCAGAAGCGGCCCGAGGTAACTTTACCAACCGGGCAAGGCAACAATATGGCACCCCTCCCACACACATAGCCAACGTATTTTTTAAATTCTATAATGTCTGTGTTCTAAATGTCAAAAAAACTTTCATTTTTTTTTTAGAATTTAGAAATATTCATGTTTTACCAGCAAATATGACTTAAAAATATTCTGGTGAGAATATATAAACTCACATTATTTAAGACTATATACTTATAGTCTTAAATAATCCTTATTCAATCTGAAATAATATATCAGCAAATTTATTTAAAAAATATATTTGCCGTTTTTCGGGAGCTCTCATATCTATTAAAACAGATTTTCCCCCCTTCAATCTCCCACCGTGGCGCCCTCTCGAATTTTGGCGCCACGAGCACTTGCCCGGTTTATCCGAACCTCGGGCCGCCCCTGATCGAGACCGAATCTTAACAATAAAATAAGAGTTCAAGCCTGTTCATTACATGGTCGAAGTGCAATTAATCCGCTCTTTCTGGAGAAATTCGAAAAAAAAACATGTAAATCCGGAAGTGTCTGGATACTTTTGATCATATAGTGTATGTTAATATAGTTATAAATTAAATTACGATTATTTTATTGTAATTACTTATAATAAAAAATATACACTAAGATATTTTCAATAAGACAAAGCAATTTCACATAAGCTGATACAATAAAACGACTTACTTGCACTACAATGGCAATCATTAACCAGAATTTCTGTTTGTACATTGTTTCAAAGTGAAAGTCTGTAGCAGTCCACACATAAAAAATTGGCTTTTATGGTACTTCTTAGTGTGAGATTAATCCGGACATTCCCGCTGAATTGTTCAGCAGCAATTTGTCATCATGTATTTATCCTACTCTGTTGTTATCTGTCTTGTTTTTGTGTGGTGGGAAACCTTTCCACGGACTCTTCATTTAGGTGAAGAAGTTTATTTTCTGATGAATTGACATCATTTTCATTTTGGAAGAAAACGTTAGCGCTAATAATAATAGAAATAAATTAAGTAAAAATATTTTTTAAGAACAGTTTTTTATTAGTACACTATAAAGAAGAAATTATTATTTTAATTTTTTGTTTTTTTATAATTTTTAGTCTTTCATTTATAATTTATTATTATAAATATTGTGGAATCCTGAAATCAATTTTTGACCAATTCAAAACAGATGGCGCCACTCGTATGGTATTAAAATGTAATTAAATTAACATATTCTCTCATAATTAAGGTCTGAAAATATTAAAATAGTTTATTGTTATCGACAACACACAGGTGAACAATATTTCAAAACTCTAGCACGTCGATTACATCTTTCAAAAATGAAATAGTCGAGTTAACTAAAAGTGTGTTACGAGTTCACTATAGGGGAAACTAGGGATACTTGACCCTACGCGATTTTCTCAGATTGTGAGATAACTGGTAATTTGAGTGTGACATTTTTATTTGACCTTTGGTTACATGATCTATTGGAGCGGATTTTCATTCCATTCTGAAAAGCCATCATAATGGTATATAGGTAGGCTTGCCAGATTTCTGAAATGTTCAACCGGGACACCGGAATGCCCCCCAGCGTCGAGGATATTCAAGGGTACACACCCTTGGCGGGTTTTTAGAGTGTTTTAGAGGGTAGTTTATTCTCAATGATATGAATAAATGGTTACTGATTAGGAACCTAAACCAGGGGTAATAATAAATGACACAAGCATAAAAAATTAAACATTTTATTTCTTACATGTTAATATTTATAAGTTACTTAAGTAAGAAGAAACACTTTAAATGAGGAATAAAAATTCGAACAATATTTACATGTATTTTTCATTGGCTGGGACTTTTTTTAGAAAGTCTTTTTTGTTTTTAATCGTGTTGTAAAAATCTTCACAAGCTATTCCTATATTAATTTTGCATGTCATCAAGCCTTTAACTGTAGATTCCTTCATCAAACCCCTATCATCAGTCCATGCGTTGTTTATCAAAGAAAATACTCTCTCAACTGATGCTGATGTCCCAGGTAAGCAGAGGGCACGGTCACGATTGGCGAGACAATACGATAACAATATTATTTATTAGCAGACCATCACTCTTCCATAGTTTTCATTTCTCATACAGTACAGTGAAATAAATGACAAAGTAATTATCCTAAATAATCCTCCACAGTTAATTATTTTTAGACTTTTTTGGGTCATCTATAATCAAATTTAATTTTTACCGGGACGTGAAGTAAACCGGCCGGGACACCGGGATTTTGTCTGAAAACCGGGACGTCTGGCAAGCCTATATATAGGTAAATATGTTTTGGGGATCCACAAGTAAATTTTCACTTTTTCATTCCTCAGTGGATAAGAAATTTATTTACTAATGAAAATATGATGAGCATACTTCTAGCTATAATTTGACATACGATGTTATGCCTTATCTTAGTTCTAAGTTGTTTAATTTTTAGATTATTTAGAAAAAGTCAAGTTAGGGTAACTTGACCCTATCAAAAGCTATTGCATCTTCGATGTCGTAGCCGACCGAACCACATTTTGTGGTTGGGATCAGTTTTCTGGTGCGCGGAGTTTGTTGGCAATATGGCAACTCAAATGCAGATAATAATTATTTAAAACTTGTTTGTTAGTAATTATTTAATGAATATTTTTTTTATATACGATAATTTCAAATAATGCATCTAATTATTTTAGTAAGAATTTTAAAAAGGATTGAAATTTAATTAATATATTTTTTCCTTGCCTGAGAAATAAATATTTATTTATTATTTTAATAAAAATCGTTTGCTCGAACTATTTGACATCGTTTGGTTTTATTTAACGTTTCGCCTTTTTCTGTTGAGTTTGTCTTCCTTGATTTGAATTTTCAACCAAAAAAAATATATTTATTCTTTTGCTTTTATTTTTCTGTAAATATTAGAAGAACCGAGTAAGTCTATTAAGCTTCTCAATGTCTTGTTTTGTACAGCATTTTTTAAGATTTTTTTGCGTTTTGATACTGTTCTGTTTTTTTTTTTTAATTTTCCAAAACCGGCAATTCTTCAACTCGCTAATGATTTTTCAGTTCCATTGATGTAATTTTTTTCATTTAATTAGATCAATATTTTAATCGTTTATTAGATTTTGAACTAATTTAATTTAATAACTAGATTTAATTTAATGACCTAACTAATTTAATTTATTAACTAGATTTTATTAATAATAACTGCGTTTTATAGTAAGCATTTTATTTAATTTTTAATATTAGCTTCATTAATATTATTTGATAATGAAAGACCTTTTTTTTAATTCAGTAGTTTCAACCTAATATCTGAATTTTGCGTACATACAAACTACCAAAAGATTTTAAGTACTTCTTGCATGTAGGATCAAATATCCCTACCCCTAGGCTCAAGCATCCCTAGCTTAGGATCAAGTATCACTAAGGTTAGGGATACTTGACCCTAGGCGGTTTCATGAAATATATTTATTTGATGATTAAATGAGATATCAGTTTAACATAAGTATATTTGTCATTCTTAAAAGCAAATCCTTTTATGATGATAACATTTCAAATATTCGAGAAATATAAGAAAAAGTTAAAGTAGGTTCAAGGATCTCTAGTTTCCACTATACTGAAGAACAGAATATAAATATTTTCACGTACCGTTCTGAAGCAACACATGAGGTAATTTGAGACAAACCTTGTAATTTTGAACCGTAGTCATATGGCGAGGATGGAACTTGAGACGGCATGCCCTTTCCGAAATTTTCATGTCACAGTGGAGGGAGGACGGTTGAATGTCGACGACAGATTTACGTACGAAAACCCTACATACACGGCGAGTTTTTGGCCGAATCGAGTTTCCAACCTGGTACCTTCTGAATACGAAGCCGAGATCTTTCCTGTCTAGGCCGCAAATATAGAACCGGAATAAGCGATTATTAACTATTAAAAATATTTCCAACGTAAATTAATTGAAATAACTAATTTATGAAAATTTTTTTCTGTATTTCTATTTTTAAGCTTGCAATAACCATTTTATCTTTTCCTAACAAGTAAAAAATGCACGACTTGATGAAATCCTCGAATTCCGTCTTTTCTACTTTCTTTCGAATTTCCTATTCTGGTTATTGCCGCCAGGAACAAATTTAGGATAAAAAACACCATTTTGAACTTCATTGAGAGAGTTGGATTGTTTTATTACTCAGTGTTTACCTCTTAATGAACGAATCTTCAAAAAAGAGAGATTTTTACTCTTCGACTTTAAAAATTTCCTGACTCTTTTGATTAAAGTATAATCTAATAACAACAAGGCGAAGATTATTTTTCTGAATTATGAGAAGAGCTTAATTTAATGATTAAATAAATTTAATATAAAGAATTAATAAATTTTATGTGATTTTTTATTGGAAGTTGTTCGAATTTTAGCGAATGAATGGAAATTGAAATTATTACTCTTAATTTGATAAATAACAAAGACATTTAATTAAAGAGAGTCGGATTATTAATATGTCGCTCTACATTTATTCATTCACTGAGGAATTTCCACTGAATGAGGAGTTATAAGTTTTTAAATATGAAATACGTGTGAAATGGCTTGCAAAATTACGCCTTCAATGTTTATTTCCTATGACACATGAAACAAAGAAGCAGAAGTATGTCTTTTTTATTCTTGTACGCCAAGTTCAAACTTCTGAAAGAAATTAATTTTTTTAATTAATTAATTTATCCAATTTAACAAAGAGCTGTAAAAAACATTTGCATGTGTAAGTCCTTTTAGAAAAGCCATTTAGGAGTTTCAAAAATGAAGACATTAAACCTTTTTTTTGCAGGGTGCCTTAAAACTGTTTACATAGCTTAAATAACTATTGCCTGAAGGATTAATAACATGCATCAAAGTTTTATTATTCAAATTAATTATGTCAAATGGAGAATCTATTCGATTATTAGAAAATGTCGAAATATTTGACGTTATTGTCCAAGGGCAAGGCTGTGGTGGCCTCGTTGCAGAATCTCGGCTTCGTGACCAGAAGGTAGCGGGTTCGAGAGCCCTTCCCACGGAAGATCCGTTGTGTATACGGTTCTGATGTACATTAAATTTGAGAGAGCCCAAACGTCCTCCCGATGGTGAATAGCTTGCGCAAAGCTTGGAGCTATCATCTTCTCCCGATCACAGGTCAAAACTGTGAGGGCAGTTCCAGTGGCGTAACGACCGGGGGCAAGGGGCCCCGGGCGCCAGTTTTAAGGGCCGCCATGGAGTCAAAATATTACTGCATTTATGTCATAAAGAAAAATATGATGAAGGGACGTAAAAGTTTTACCATACCCCTGACGCCAATTGCGCTTGTTAAGGGGGCGCTGTACTGAACCTCTGATGTTTCGAAGCCAATGTTAAGTCAATGGGGAACCTGAACCTCACCCACGGCAGCCAGCCTACCCGGAAGGGTGTGAGACCTGACAAGGGCTGCCGGGGAAGAGAGAACCAACCACAACACTCAAAGGACAACAGGGCCTAGCCCCCGAAACAGCATCCATTGAACCTTAAAGAAGGTGCATCAATCACCAGAAAAGGCGATATTGTAACAAATAATATACAAAACAAATATCAATTAAATTAAGAACAACAAATATATAAACTCCGCCTAACTGGGACAAGAGCAAAATATATCACACTACATTATTAAACAACAGAACAGAAAAAACATCAAATACTAACACGAAAACACCAACACACTCAGAACGTATATACAAAACCCCGTGGGTAGGGGGCAGAGATCAAGAGGATCTCAAAAGTCCCAAAAAACAAGGCAAAAACGCCTTGAGATTACATCAGATAACAAAATTGCCAAAATATACAAAACAGAAGCAAAAGTTACCAAAGTAAACAAAACAGAAGCAAACATTCAAAGTATACAAAACAAAACAAAACAGAAAGCCAATGCCGCAGATATATAACAAACAGCAAATTCATCCAAAAGTTAATTATATATAAAATACAAATCACAAATTCATTAAATATAACAAAACATAAAACTATGACGACAAAATATCAAATATATAAAATAAACTTCAATCTACATTAATGCCAAAAAAAAAAACCAAAAATTACCAGAACAAACAAATCAGAAAAAAAAAATCAATCAAACAAGTAAACTATTATACATAAAGTCATAATAAGCACCAGCAAAATACCAATAAATATAATTCAAAATAATATAAAATACAGGATAAATAAACCAGATTGTCTCAGACCAGAAATCCCAGAAGGAAGGGGAACATGTCTTGAAGCCAATAACAAAACGCATCTAAATATCGTACCCACAAAACATAGGTAGTACTAAAATAAGATGCAGTTGTCTTGAAATACAGGAGTCCCAAAATTTTAAATATCTCCAATTTATGAAGTCCTAGGAAGGCCAAACCCCCAATGAAGGTGAATGGCAATCAACTTAGTCCAAATATTAAGTCAAAAGTCTCAAATTAACTCATGTCAAGCAGAAGGAACAAAAAGGTCCTGACAAAAATGGCCCAAACAAATCCTGAAAATCTCCAAAACAAAGTGTCCCAGAAAAACCAAACTCACAGAAAAGTTGCGGGGCAATACACCCAATACATAGACCAAATCAAAAATCCCAAATTAATTAGGGTCGAGCAATGGGAACAAAAAAGGTCCTGGTAGGTGCGGACAAAAAGTACGCAAGTAACTAGGAAAATCCTCCATATCACTAATAAACCAATCAAAAAAAAAAAAAAAAAACATTTCAAAATATTCAACAACTAATCAATAAATAAAATAGCATATTAAACGTTGCCAAAGAACAAATTAAACAATAAATATTAAATTAATAAAAAAAAAAAAAAAAATTATAATTCAACAAAAATACAAAATTACAAACAAACAACACAAAAACCAACACCTAAACATAAATACACCAACTAAATATATATAATATAAATATACAAAATAAACTAACTTCAAAACAATAAACAAGGAAAATGACAAACTCATTAACATTACAATAACCACAATAAAAACAGCAAAGAACCAACCAGAGGAAAATAATTAAACTAAATCCAAAGATTTCAAGTCGTCACAGATCTTCCGGGCAATGGAGCAAATGCGCTCCATCCGAAGCAGAGCATTAGGATTATTTAAGATACTCTTAAACCATGCTGGCTTGTTACAAACTGCGGGCCTCGTAAAGTGATAATCTGATGTATGGGAGCAATCGAATGCGTAGTGGTCCGGGTCCCCCAAACCACCGCAGATGCAATTTGGGCTATTAAAAAATTTAAACCTAAATAAATAAGCGGGAAAAGGACCATGCCCAGAAATAAAAAACAATAAAGCACGGTTATGAGTCAGAAGAGTCGAATCCACAAACGGGACGAACTCTCTGACTCTAACACCCGAATTAGAATCCCCCCAATGTCGCTGCCACTTGTCAATTACATATGAATGAATAAATTTTTTGAGATATGAATAGGGCGCAGGAAGAGACAACAAATTACCATCAATAGTAGCCTCTTTAGCAAGTCAATGGGGAAGTTTTTTGACGATTGCTAATTCCCATTTAAATATTTTGAGATAATTTTTTCTGTATAAGATTCTTCACAACTTAAGAAATTACGCCCGTTTTTTAAATTTTAGTTTTCTCTTAAAATTTAATTTTAAATGGCATTTAAATTTCTGACCTGAAAAAAGAAGAGGTGCTTTTTCTTTAAACTCTTTATAAGTACGTACTCTCGAGATCGAAACTGTGCTTTAATGTAATACATTGATATTGAATCTTAGGCTTTTTTCAGAGATATTTTTTTACTTAATTTTACAAAGCATGAATAGACCGGAGTATAAAATATCATGAAAAATAGGAAAAAGGGCCCAACCCAAAATCAAGCATTTCTTCCAGAAACTTCCCTCCCTCAGCTAATGGGGTTGACAGTGGGAAAGCAGTCAGGAGGAGAGTGCAGGGGTGATGGAATCCCACGTCACTTTTGAGGAGGGAGACGACAGTAATTTATGGTTGGAATGTTCAGACAAAACATTCTTATGATATATTCAGAAGCAAATGGTTTTGACTTTGCATTACGGCTTTGCAGGTGTGACTGAGTCATTTGACTGCGTTCGGCTATGTGGTATATAAAATATTAAGGTCAATTTACGTCTGGTTTAATTTTGTACTTATATTTATTTCATTTTTGTATTATATAAATCAACTGAATAGGCTGTGATACAAAAAAACAATTACTAAAAAAGGACAGGCAGCTAGATTATCTTCAGCAGAGCAAACTGGGGTGGAAATCAACAGCCTGGCAGAAAAGATAGAACCATCTATAGGTTTTAACTTAATTGTCTTAGTTTCGGTATTAATGTTTGTATTCAGATTTCTTAAAATTATGAGCGCGTTATTCTTTTCCCAATTGTATAACAACTGCTGAGTGAGTCATCAATTCTTGAGTTTTTTGCTTTAGATCAGCTGGGTGTGGGAGGGTTCTTTAGAGTTATATATTGAAGGTTTGAATATTTCTTTACAGAGTATTCTCTAGACCTATCGGTCACCATTTCCCCTGAAATAATACTAAATTCCCAATTAATTTCACTGTTTGATTTTGCAAGATCACATATTTATTTTTATTCTCATATTACTAATTTTTTAGTATGGTATTTTCAAACAGAAATGGTTACCCCATGAGATTTTTATATATATAGACATTGTAATGTATATGAAAAAATCGGGATATAGCGAACGCTCGGTTTAGACTACTGAATCATTCAGAAGTTCTAGTTGTAATGAAGTTTGACTACTTTCATTGAATCGTTCAATTTTCAGCTATTTTTTTTATATTTGAAAACAGTCATCTACCATCGGTCTGTGTGAACTTTCTGGATTATTTGAGGGGGGTTTCGTTCTTTGTTTTGACTGTATTCCATTTTTAAAATAACAGAAAAGTGATTTGGCTTTGTCATTACTCTAGACTGCTTTTGATCATGGGGGTTGTTGCATTGCACCGCTGCACCCCTATAGTGACTTGCTTACAAACATAAGTCATTCAGAAACTTCTCATACATAGTGGTATTATTTTGGAATTATAGCTTCACATTGGGCATTCAGTTATAGCCGGACAGCGGAGAAGCCGTGCTATGAGCCCCGATGAGCAAGCCCTTAAAGAAAACTGCTCCATCATAGTTCAGCAGAAAGGCTATATTTTACCTCTCAGTACATTGTCTTTATTTTAAATAAAATTGCTCCTTTAAAATGCGATATTATTATTTATTAGGGCTAGATATGTAGAAAATAGTGAACAACAAACCAAACCTGGTCATTTTATTGATTTTTTTTTAAATTTAAGGGGACACATCCTCAAATCTCCCCCACTTGCTACAAATGTTCTTCTTTTGGGCTTTTCCTCTGGCAGCCCCTCAGAACACTAACATGATTCCAAAAATAATCGCTTCCCCTCTAGATCAATTCATGACCTGCAGAACACAGGACAGGAATGAAGGGGAGGGGCGTCGGCCTGTGTGCATGTG
>BGPR01028198.1:0-20131 GCA_013235015.1 Araneus ventricosus | reverse complement strand
AGAAGTAGCTGAACTCAAACGTTTAACTTCCAACCATTTTGAAAATGAGTCTACAAGCAAGAAAAACAATTGGCCTTGGAAGGTGTCCAGCAAAATAAATATGTACCTTTGACCATGGCTTCGTAGTAACCTCCCACGGATGAACAGGAGAACGTGGTGGAGCATGTCTAGTTTGTTGACATGGTTCACAGAGACCAACATGGTTTTCGATATCTTCTTCAATCTTTGGCCACCAAACGTAACAACGAGCAAGTGATTTCATTTTTTCAATTCCTGGATGAGAAATATGGAGTTCATCTAAAACTCTTCTGCGAAGTACTTCTGGTACGACTACTCTGTTTCCCCATAACAAACAATTTTTATGAACAGAAAGTTCATGACGTTTAAGGTAGATAATTCTACATTCTTTTTCACTTTCAAGCCATCCTTTTATAACCCAATTCAATACTCGAGATAGCACGGGGTCTCTTAAAGTTGCTTGAGAAATTTCATCTGCTTTTACTGGTGGATTATGCAAATCTTCGCGAATTAACACCTCAGGAGGTGAAGGGATATCTGTTTCCGGAGTCTCTAGAGGATGACGACTCAGAGCATCAGCATTTTGTATCTTTTTACTTTCTCGTATACGAAGTATACAAAGAGAAATTATTGTAATCGACAAAAAATTCGAACTCGAGATTTTGACGAATCTCCACGTTTTAGACCTCCCTGAGTCCGAAAAACACAATTTCGGAATTATGTCTGTGTGTGTGTCTGTCTGTAAACACGATAACTCAAAAACTATTAGAGCTACGGGGATGAAATTTGGTATGTGAACTTGACACATAATTTGTAGGTTTTTATCAAATTTTGGACAAAATCCGTCCACGGGAAGTCTATCTGTCTGTCTGTCCGCGGTCATGTGAATACTATAACTCAAAAACTTGAAAAGCTAGATGAATAAAATTTGGTACACAGTTTTATCATCATGAATGTAGGTCCGTATCAAATTTTGGGCCAAATCCGTCAAAGGGTTGACTGTCTGTTGGTCTGTATAGTCGCATAGTTGTAAAAATTATATCTCCTAAACCCTTTGGCTTAGATAAATGAAAATTGTTATGACGTTTGCCAATATTAATTATAGATCTGTGCTCAAATTTCGTTTCAATCCGTTGGAAAAAAGGTGTTCAAATTGCATATTTGGTTCAAATTGCACATTGCGACTCTGTTGGCGAGCGTTTCGTTTATTTTACTCAAGTTAGTATAGTTGGCTTTTGACCTTGGCGGTCTACGAAATTGTAGCTTCGAAAGCGCTTCGTTTCTTCCCATTTGGTTCTTTTTCCTCCCTTTTGGCGAATTCTGATCCTGCTCGGATTATTTTATTTCCGTTTTGTCGTTTCAACGTGTGCTGTACAAAACTTGTTGCGTTCTAGGAATAAGCAGATTCGAAATTTTTATCCGAGCGAGTTTGCGGGGAACTGACTTAATTTCGCTTATTTTTTTATCTCCACTGTGCTAGGGGTTTTAGCTTATTTTTTGTCCCTACATGTGTTAGGAGTATACGAGAAAGTTTAGGGGAGACCACTCCCGCTGGTTTCCAGGACGGTGAATAATAGTAAAATCATAAGCATTCAGCATCTGAGGCCAACGCAACATACGCGGTGAAAGTATATCAAGGGTAAGCTTCATTTTATTGAAAAGTCCAAGGAGCGGTTGATGATCTGTAACTAGAGTAAAAGTATGCCCGTACAAGAAGTAATGAAATTTTTTAACACCAGCTATGATGCTAAGGGTTTCTTTATCTAGTTGAGAATAATTTCGTTCTTGTCGAGATTAATGTTCTGGAAGCATACGCAATTGGAGCTCCACGACCATCTGGCATGAGATGACTCAAAACATAACCTGCACCATATGGTGATGCATCACATGTTAAAATGAGAGGAAGTTTTTCATTGAAAGGAGCTAACACACTATCTGAAGAAAGCAGCTTTACCTTTACAGCAGCGAATGCTTTTTCATGAGCAGAAGTCCATTTCCATTCTGCGTTCTTTTCTAATAACCGGTAAAGAGGCTCAGCTATAGTAGCTTTGTCTTTTAGGAAACTGTGGTAAAAATTAAGCAGACCCAAAAAAGCTTGAAGTTCGGTTTTGTTTTTAGGACGCGGGGCTTCATGAATAGCGCTGACTTTGGAATCTGACGGATGGATTCCTGAAGCATTCATTACAAAACCCAAAAATTCTACAGCCTTTGTTTTGAATATACATTTGTTCTTATTAGCTCGTATTCTCGATTCAGACAAACGCTCTAGCACTAGACGTAAATAATTACATAACTGTTCCTCAGTTGCTGCAAAAATAAGGACATCATCAAAATAAGGCAAAACACCTGGAATTCCTTTCAGTAAATCTTCTATAAAATTTTGAGATAAACCAGGAGCAACATTCACACCAAATTGCAAACGATTTACTTTGAATGCTCCCCTGTGCGTTACAATTGTCTGAGCTTCAGCAGAAGCATCATCAACCCTTAACTGCAAATAAGCCTGAGCTAGATCTATTTTTGCAAAGAATTTTCCATCAGCTAAATTGGCCAAAATATGATTGGCTGAGGGTATTGGATATTGATGGTTTTTCATGGCTTTATTAATTGTTACTTCGTAATCAGCTGGAATTTCTCCAGATTGTTTGATTATTGGAACTATGGGAGTGCTCCACTTTGGGTTTGAGATGGGTTCTAACACGCCTTGATCCAAAAACTTATCAATAGCAACGTCAACCTTTTTCCTCATTACAAGCGGAATATTTCTTGCCTTAAAAGAGATTGGCAGAAATTTAGGATCAATGGGTAAAGAAATTACTGGACCTTTATATGATCCTAAATCTTCAGAGAAAACATCTTTGACTTCTTCAAGAACAAATTCTATATCAATTTCAGTACGGTAAACGCCTACGAACTTTATTCCTAATGGCTCGAACCATTCCATTCCCAGGAGATTTGCACGTGAGCCCTCAGCAATCAATAATCGCAATTTACCCTTGAAGTTAGCATGATGTACATTTACATAAATTTGCCCTCGAATACGTATTGGAGATTTTTGATAGTCACATAACTGAAATGTAAGAGGGAAATTTTTGGGTTCCTTATTTGGCCATAAGCGATCTAGTTCGTCTGAAGAAATGATACTGTAATCAAAACCAGAATCAAGTTCCATTATACATTCACCTTCCCCTAACTGAATGGAAACGCTTCGTTTCATTTGTTTACATTTTGAATTCTTCAAGTCACTCAAATTATAGATAGCAGCAGCTTCGTTTACAGATTCGCTTTTCACAGCATGAGTTGATGAATTTGTTTGCATATGCCCTGTGCGAGGCATCGAATAATTTTTGCGTTTGGCCCTGCAAGCACGCTGAATATGTCCTTTCTTTTTACAAAATCGGCAAGTGACATCTCTAAATTTACTTGAGGAGCTGATGACCCCCACAGCCGTAACAAATAACATCAGCTGACTGTGTATTTTCGGTTTTAGACTGACTGCTACTCGATTTCTGAAAAGTTCTTTTATTATTGTTACTATACTGTCGAATCAAATTGGTAGAATTACTGGTATTGAATTTTTGAGAATGAATATGCTTGGCTTGTTCCGCGGCAGATTCGGCTGCAACAGCCCTCGAAAATGCTTCATTGAAAGCAAGAGTTGATTCAGCGAGCAGTAGTCGCTGTAATGCTTCATCCTTAATACCGCAAACTAATTGATCAGGCAACCGTTCTGTGAGCGTAGCGCCGAAATTGCACTCTTCCGCCAATCGGCGTAACTCCGTTACGTAAGAAGAAACAGTTTCGTTATTGTGCTGCAAGTTGTTATGAAATTGGAAACGGCGATAAATTTCAGAAGAAGTGGGTGCGAAATGTTCTTTTAAAACTTTTATTAAATCATCATATGATTTAGTTGAAGGAGATTCTGGTGCCAATAATGAACGTAGAACACCAAGAGTTTTAATTCCGCACACAGCCAATAATACCTCTCTTTTCTTTTCAGCATTAGTTATTTCATTTGCTTCAAGAAAAATTTTAATTGTTCTGCATAATTATCCCACGAAATAGGGTTAGAAACATCGAATTCACCAATTGACTCAATGGTCGACATTATGAAAGCTATGAAGTTCCGAGTTCGCAAACGAAAGTTCAGAACGAATAAATAACAGACTTACAGTTCAGTAGACTGCTTTTCCGGGATGAATCCGTATCCCATCCTCATCGCCAATTATGTTGCATCTGTGAACATGTTATGAATTTCCAAGAACGATCATCTGCATTTGTAGAACACTTTTTAATGACGGAACACTGAACAACACGAATACAAAACAGAACTCTCAAAAACACTCTCAACAGCACTCTCAAAAACAGTTAAACATACAGTTACAGAGATAACAGTTAAACACACAGTTAGAGATTAAGAATTGAATAGAACAGATCACAACACGGATGTATTGATATTAAATTTGATTGTCCAAAAATTAGACAAAGAAACTAGAAAACAGTATGAAATAACTTTGAAGAGTAAAGATATTGATAATTTTTTTGACATTTTTAGAAAATCGTAGTCTTGTCTTCATTCAACCAAAAGTGAAGAAGAAAAATTCTGTGAGGGGACTTGGCACCCCACATTTTTTTTCTACAATTTTGATCAAACTTATTCAATTTTGTAGTAGATAGATGTAAACTGTTCAGAAACTGAAATTTCTAAAATATTTTTCATTTTGAAAAATTACAAATTTAAAAATTTTAAATTTAAAAAAAAATTAACCTTTTTTTTTAAAATGCTTCTTCTCATACAATTTTTAATATTTTTTCTCCAAATTTTTTTGAAAGGGACCTCTCAATGTACTTAACAGAAATAGGGATAGGATTTTTGATATCTATATTAGTTTCAGAGAGAAAAAAATTGTTCAAAATTTGGTGAAAATTTTTGGAAAATATCAGAATTTTTCACTTTGTACATTTAAAAAAAATTTCTAATCAAAATTTTTACAAATCCATCTCTAATTCTATTAAGCATACATTTGTGAGTGAACAGAAAAAATTTCAAGTAATTAGAATAAAAAGAGATCGACTTTTTGCATTTTGTAGCAGACACAATTTTGGAAAAAAGCAAACTGAGAAAAACAGCTTTAAAGTTTTAAAAACAATAAAATTGTAATAAAAACAACTTATATCAAGCTAATTTTTTTCAGAGCAATAACCTGACATTTGCGAGTCCTAAGTTATCAATTTTATTAATATTTATTATTACTATAATTATTAATTAGCATCATCATTTATAGGGATAATTAGAAAAAAATTTTAAAAAATGCGAAAATTTTCACTTTTTCAAATTTTTATAGTCAAAATATTTAATAAATGATCTGCAGTACTATTTATCAAATATCCATTATAGCAGAGAAAAAATTTAAAACCATTTTATTGAAATTTTACTGACAGTGAGAAATTCAAACAAAATGAGAAGCGAAAGCAGTGATGATGATGATATGCTTATTAAATAATAAAGAAGCGAAAGTGGTAAAACAGTAAACAAACAAAGATTAAACCGCTACTGTTTGAAACAACTATCTTGCTTTGCTTTTATGGAAAAAATTAGTTGGTTTTGCAAGTTGCACATGAAATATGCATGATTTAAACATTGGAAGTGGGCGTGGCATGTGATGAAATGTTAGACAAAATAACTTCATATCTCATTAAAAATTTGTCGGATTGTTTTGAAACTTTCAAATTATTAAGTCAAAGGTTCAAAGATCATTTTCCATTTAAAATTTGAAAATCGATATTTTCATTGATTTTCCGGAATTCTTAGGGTGCCAAGTCCCCTACAACTTTCAACTACTGCAGTCTACAACTTTCGCAAAGGAGATAACTGCTCTTCAAGATGGTAAGAGTGTTCCAGTTTCCAGTAAATTAAAATTTCTATATCCTTTCTTAGATAGTAATTCAATTTTAAGAGTTGGTGGTCGTTTAAAAAAAATGCTAATTTAGAATATGATGCTAAACATCAAATTATCTTACCTAATGGTCATATGATAACAAAATTGATATTTGAATTCTATCATAAAAGGTATTTGCATGTAGATGCCCAAGGTTTACTTCATCAGGTTCGTTTAAAGTATTGGCCTCTAAATGGTAAAAGCACAGCTCGAATGATTGTGCACAACTGTGTTATATGTTATAAAAATAAACCAATAATCAAATAATGGGTAACCTTCCTAAGGAAAGAGTTACACCCATTTCAGCATTTACAAATTGTGGTATTGACTTCTGTGGCCCATTTCTTATTAAATTTTAAAATCAGAGAAGGGGCATGTATTCAAAAATTTATGTAGCTATATTCATTTGTCTATCAACTAAAGCCATACATTTAGAAACTGTTTCTGATCTTTCGTCTGAAGCCTTTATTGCTTCTCTTGAAAGATTTATAGCCCGAAGAGAAGAAATGGCAATTATAATTACAGACAAAACTACAAACTTTAAAGAAGCTAAATCAGAACTAAACCGCTTATTTAACTTAATCAGAAAACCAGATGAATGTTTGACTAACTATCTTTCCTCTGAAAGAATTTATTGGAAATTAATCCCCCCTAGATCTCCCAACTTTGGTGGTTTATGGGAAGCAGGTGTAAAGTCATTTAAATATCACCTTAAACGCACTATAGGTTTATATAAAGTAACAATTGAGGAATTTAATACAATAATTATCCAAATCTAAGGAATATTAAATTCTCGGCCTTTAAGTCCCTTGTCTTCATATATAAACGAATATGAAGTGTTGACACCAGCTCATTTTCTAATTGGACGTCCTATAACATCTATTCCGGAACTTGAAATTATAAATATATATGATAACAAATTATCTAGGTGGCAGCAACTCACTAAATTCGCTCAAATAATTTGGAAAAGGTGGCAAAAGGAATATTTGAATCATCTTCAACAACGCTATAAATAGCAACTTAGAAAAGATAATTTACAAGAAGGTATGTTAGTGATAGTAAAAGAAGACAATTCACCGCCATGTGAATGGGCACTTGCAAAAATCATAGAAATAATTAGAGGCACAGACAATCATATTAGAGTAGTTGAATTAAAAACTGCAGCTGGAAAATTCATGAGATCTATTTCCAAAATATGTGTTCTTCCTAATCAGGAAGTCAATTATTAAAATATATTTTGCTCTGTATTTTGTATGTATCAGTATTATACTTTAATTTTTTTTGTGTATTGCATTATATCATTGCATTATATTCAGTATTATGTAGTATTTCAGTGTTTTTCATATTAATCATATATCTTATTTATCTTGCATTTTATTATATTGTATTATATATTTGAAATATTAATAGTGTTGTAATAAAAATTTTATATATATGAAGTATTGTAAATTGTATTGTTGAAATTGGGGCAATTTCAACGCCCCCGGTATGTTAGGTAACGCGCAATTGAAGCGCCACCTACAGCTCCCGACATCTAATCAACTATTACGAACTTAGATCGGAGCGAGATCAGCCACGCACCTCAGGAGTGGCTCGTATTCGATATGGTGGTCAATCCACACCATCTGCCCTTGCAGAGTGTTAACCTGTGAACTATCTAAAATCCGCCCCTGCGGATCTATGGTAATTCTAATAACTATCCGCCCTTGCGGAACAGGGCCGTACCGAGGGGGTGGCGAGATTTGCCCCGCCAATGGTGCAGACAGAACGGGGGCGCAAAAATGACCATTTGAAAAACTTAATTTAAGTGTTAGATTGGTACGATCTGCTGTGCAAATAAAAAAAAAATTGAGAAAAAGTATTCAGTGGCTCACTAAACATTACGGGAGTGGCTAGTTGCTTCGTCCAGTGGTCAAGTTGCCAGCTTGTTTGGTTTCGTCCCCCTTACAGAGAGAGAGAGAAAGAAAGGGCTTGTGCCATTTCTGGGAACAAAATAGCAAGTAGCTTCATGTTACAAACTGATGCGGCAATGAGCACTTTGAGTTTTTTGCTGCCGCAGAAAAAAATGTTCCCTCCAGCAAGGCGAAAAGGGTCCTTCTTTGACCATGGGTGTGGTTCTTGCCTAGAGAGGACAAAACAGCATGCTTTTTCTTCTTTTTTCGCATCTCATTTTACAGTCGTAAAATAGATGGACAAGGGAACTCGCCTGTTTTAAAAATCTCTTTCAAACCTCTAAGGATCTGATAAGAAGGGAGGGAGGGCGAAAAATTCACGTTATTTGACTATTTAACCTTCTGAGCGTTTCACACGTATTTTTAACGTTTCTCATATTGACTTCAGAAGCAGATCATTCATGTTTATGTGTATAATTTCTTAAACTACAATGGATAAAATTTTCTTAAGATTTCAGAGACTTGATTGAACTCAAAAAAGATCCAAATATTCAATTTAAAAGCAAAGTTTTAAGACTTTAAAGTCAGAACATCAAAAATAGCTAACCACTCAGAGGGTTAAAGCTAAAAGGAAAAGGGGAATCGCGCTTTACCTTAGAGTTTTGTGTTTCAGGGTGGGGAGGTATTATTTTATCTTGTTTACTATATTGTAGAAAGGATGAAGAGGCCTCATCCTTATTGGACGAGTGGTCCTTTGGTGTTTCTTTAAATGCAGATAATACGAAGGAAATGTTGCATTTACGTTTTTAAATCATCTGAGAGTGGGCGCATAAAGAAATACTTGGTCATTTTTATTCTTTTCTAAGGAGATAAATTAGTTTACAAGAGGTGAACTCAACTTATTTCTGTATTTTTAAATTGCTTTTGTTGTATTAAATATTAGCCGTTTTCTACTGACAGTTGATTCGCCAATTTTATTAATTATATATTATTTATGCCAACCAACTTTAAAAACATCTACTTATTTAATTTTTCGCAAGCTAATTTGAACTAAATTTTAAGGCAATATGTTTTGCATCTAATAAAATTAATGACTTCGATTTTTACATTCAATTGTTAAAAAAGTCTTAGGCAGAATGGCTCTTTAATATCATTAAATTCAATGAAAATGAATTTTTATTTCGATCAGCATAATTCAGATTTAAATTACATGTATTACACTTTATTTATCTGACTATAACTTGAATGTTTTACCTAATTATTACAAATGAATAGATGGGATGATGGGTTTTCAATGAAGATTACCTGCCCTAAGTGAAAAAAATTAATTTCAGATCATAGCTAAAAAGTAAATCTATCAAAATAATATAGTAAATCTATTAAAAAAAGTAAATTTATTTCAAGTAGCAAAGAATTAACAAAAAATTAAACTAAAAAAAACTGGAAAAGCAACGAAAATGGCAGCATTTCATTACAACAAAAGAAGGTTTTATATTGTAATAATCAAAATAAATTTTTATATCACGCTTTTTAACATAAGAAAACATTAAATTAAACATTAAGAGAAGTATTAAATTAAAGATGTGATGGATCAGTGAAATTGGTTTGACTTTCAATACAGCATTGTTGTAAATTATACCTAAAAATTTTTGAAAAACTGTGAAGTTTAAGAAAAAATTACAGGACAATTAGACTGTTATCATTTGAAAGATTTTTTTTAATATTATTTTTAAATGATAATATTTCCGGCTATTATCGCTGAACCCCCAAAATTCTTTCTTAAGTTTTAATTGATTAAATTTTAAAGAAACTCACTGAGGTGTACTTTGCCACCCTTCATAGTAGGTTTGCACCAAATTTGGCAACTCTAGGTTCAACGGTCTGTCCTGTAGAACTCCAACAGACAGTCACCTGTGCATGCATGCACTTTTATTGGTAGTAAAAATATGCATACAAAAGCATGATTACAAGCAAAATAAAAAAAAAATAACATTATAGTATGTCGTGTTAGAGTTTATTGCATAAAATATCTAATGCAACTATTCTACACCAAATTCATGATCTCCTTAATTTACTTGTCTTGATAATTGTAACTGATTTAACCATAAAATTTTAATTTACAATAATGTATACAAAGATGAATGTTATTTGTCTTTTTAGTTTGGTTTGAGTTTGGTTTTGTGGCGCAAGAGCCATAGATTTGACCATGCTGCGCCAAACTATATAGAGATTCGTCAAAATAAAAATATGCAATTAATATTTAAAAAAACAATGGTAAGAAAAACAAAAAGGAGCTCTGTTTAAATATGTGGATAAAAACAAATTGACCGCAAAAAAGCAAAAAGGTTCACATGTGGAGTCTTGCCAAGTAAAAGAGATAAATCAACAGAATTCGTTTTAAAAAATTTTAACCGTTGGGAGTTAAAATTCGGACATTCAGAGAGTATGTGTTTAACCGACATACTACAGTTGCATTGAGAGCACATTGGTGTCTGTTCTCCGAACAGTAGATGGCGATGGGTATATCGAGTGTGACCCACTCGTGGTCTGGTGAGGAGCGTATCCGCTTTCCTGGTCGTTAGAGAAGGCCAAGGTTGCACGTATGGTTTAACAGAGTGAAGCTTGTTATCCGTCTCCGTGTCCCACTGTCTCTGCCATTTTGTATAAAAGAGTAATTTAGTATATTTTTTAAAATCAGTCAAAGGAGTACTAGAATTCGTTGGAGCAGTCGCCAATTTGGCGGCCTTGTCCGCTTTCTCATTGCCCACAATCCCAACATGAGATGGCACCCAACACAATAAAATATTAAAATCACGTGATGCAAGTTTATTTAAAAGATGTAAGACATTTAAAACTAAAGGATGGTGGTGAGAATGCATATAAAATGATTTCAGAGATTCTAAAACACTAAGTGAATCCGTGTAGATGATAAACTTTCTTTCCAGACAGTCAGAAATTTTTTCCAAAGCAAGTAAAACAGCAGCTAATTTGTCTTTTTAAAAAATCGACATTTTTGCTTGATATTAATGAAATTGGGTGCATATGCTCTTCAAAACAAGGGTAGAATCACTATCAACTTTTCAAAGCTCAAAAGATATTTAAAATTTCATTTAATAAAAAAGTAGGCCAGATTTTGCAGTTTTTTCTCCGTATTTTTCAAAATTATCATCTGAAATAATAACACTTTACGTCATTTTAAAATTTAAAAAATATCATTTTTATGATACGAATTTAATAACTGTACAAATTTTTTCTTTAATTTAAAGAAATTTACAAAATGTATGATTTGCAACAATACTTTTTAATTTTAAAATGATTAATTAATTTCCTTATTTAATCACATTATCACTAATTTCCTTATTTTTATAAAAGTGCTTATTTAATCATATGATCGCAGCATGGTGAAGTTCAAAGTTCACGGATGAGAAGCTGCCGGATAAGTAAGCAGATTCTCGCTCCCTTGGTGGACACAGTGATGGTTTTGTGGTTCTTAGGGCCCATCTCCGATGTCGGTTTGTACCCTGATAGAATGGGGGGGGGGGCGCATGAGCCGCTCTTAATGGGGGCTATTATGCGGGGATCACAGTGCCGATGAATTCGTAGCGGCCGGTCATTTAATGTAGGCCCGGCTGCCAAGGCAGGGCGGGGTGATGTCTTTTTGTGACATTTATTCACATGATCTTTAACCATTGTTAACATTATGGTGATCAAAATTTGCTCTCTTTGATACATTTAACTACTCTAGCTCAAAAGTAGATTTTCACTTACTCGCAGTTTTTTCTTGTACACTTTTTGAAATATATTTTTCAACTCAAGCTCATTAAATAAAGCGATTTTTATATCATTTGGTAAATTTTATAAAGTGAAATATTTTCTTTTTCGCCTCTAATGATAATATTTCCTATCTTCAATTATAATGATATAATTGGCATATGCATTTTGTTTTTGATTTTGCTATTGAATTACAGATTCTTAGTTTCATTTTTTTAATTTCGCAATTATTGTAATTTAGGTTTCTTTTTTTGACATCTTGACTAAGAAAAAAAATGAAAATAAATTTTTATTATCTTCACAAAATTTATTATTTGGAAAATTCTGCTAGATATTTTTTATAAATGATATTTTTAACATTTTTCTTGAAACTGTTTTTGGTAATTTAGTTTGTACTTCAAGATTATTTCTTTTACTTTTTCAAACTACCATATTATTCTTTCATTCGATATGTAGTAAGACGTTTAGATATTTTACAACTTTCCCATCTGTTAATTTTTTTGCTGTTCAGTTTGGCCTTGCGCAGACGTTTAGCTCAATACAATTAACACTAAAATGTTTTATTTCGAAAACAAGGAGAGAAAAAGGTAAATTAATTTCACATATATTTCAATTTTCATTAAATTCGAATTTTTCAATCTTATCAAACAATAAAGGTCAAATTTTAAATAGTTATGTATTCCGTATTAATTGTTTAACAGCCAGGATATTCCGAGCGAACACAAGCTGGTCTCCAAAGGCGGTTAGTTAGAAATATATTAAAATTATAAACAGAAACTACCATAAGCAGAATAATGGTTTATAAAGTAAACTTGCTGATGTGGCAGATCAACAGGTTCATAGACGAAACTGTGCCCATGTCTTGAAATTTAAGTGTTAACCGAAACAAAATGTTGTATAGATGCAGTTTTTTTAAAATTTTCCCCAGAATTTAGCAACTTTTGTAAGAACTTTACTTTCAGTCTGGCTTTGAAAAAATCCAAACTAACAGTATGCTCCTTATACAACAAGCAAAAAATTAATTAAAATTCAAACAAAAAATTACTTTTCCAATAATATGTAGATTAGAGTTGCTGAATTTGAACTAGCTCTTGGAATGCATTGGTATTAAAACTTTAATTCTATTAAATATTTGGGCCTTAAAATATGCAAATTAGATTGTAAAGACATAAATGTAGTATGTGAAATTATTTTTAAGAGAAAGCACTTAGTGGTTGCAGTTAGAGAATATCAATTAAATATTTTAACAAAAGACTAACAACCCTTACGCTGTTTTTTAAAAAAGTAGTAAAATATGTTATTATATCCTCAGATAAGAAAACTACAACTTACTACAGTAATTTTATTAAAATAGTTTAAAGGTAAGGTTAGAGGGATTTTTTTTTGTTTAAAAGTTGCTAAAATTGGACCACAAATAGTTATGTAAATTAGGCTGTTTAAATCAAAAAGACTTTTTATTAAAAGGTAATTTTTATTAAACCTATTTAAAAAATCATAAAATATGCCAAATTTGTGTATAAAAATATTTTCAGGAATGTAGTTTTTTCCGGGAAGGAGCTTTATAGAACGGATGAAAAATTAATGAAAATGTGTGAAGTAAGGAAAGGGGGCGCAGCTTTGTCAGTTCCGCCAAGGGCGCAGGATCACCTCGGTACGGCCCTGTTGCGGAATGATTATATTGTATTCACCCGCTCCAGTGGTGAAATAGTTGAAAGGAAACTACCGAACTATTGTTTTAGTGTTTACTATATACGTTGAGTGTCAAATAAATTTATTTTTCTAATATCGACGACTTTTCTATGAATAACACTCAACAATATCAAAAAATCACAACCAGTGATGAATACTATTGTCAAAAAGGTGTGATTCAATCATTGATAATTAAATGTTCAAAAAGTGTTTCAAAATTTAAAAAAATCATTTCTTTTTAATATACTTTTGCTAAGTTTTAGTTTTTAGTTCTATCTTCTGTCAACAGATGGCGCCATGGAAGTCCATTTTGGTGTTTAGAAAGAAAATCGTTCTTCTTGCGGTCACGATTCTCCCCTATTGCAGTTTTATTGGTATTTCCTGTGCGTCACCATTCTTGTTGTGATATGCGTTTTCGAATGATTACAGATATTTTCTATTACAGTTCTTGTATAACGACAGAAAGTCGCTGTAATCGTTCGAAAATAAATATTCACAGGAAAGCTTAGTTAACTGCGATCGGAACGGAAAATGATCGGATTTGTGATTCACTGGAAAGGGATTCTGAATAGTGAACTGTGTTGATGTTGGCTTCCGTGCTTGATGGGAATATTTGTAGTTAACTTACTTGATCGAAATTTTTTTAAAGTAGTTTTCGCTACAGGCGCCATCTATTGACAGTATATAGAAGAAAAAACGCAAACTTTTCCAGAAAGTGTAATAAAAACAAATGAAAATTTTTTATTTAAATTTTTTTCAAAACACTTTACATACATCTAATAAGACTGAAAATTAAAAGTGTGATTGAAATCACACTTAGTTCGAATAGATATTTAAAAATAACAATAGCAAAAATATTTGTTATTAAAATACCGTGGATTATGCATCCCAATTTCAGATTTGTTATCTAAACAATGGACGAGCTTTCTGTTTTGTTTACTTACATTAAAAACATTGACTTTATTTGCATCACTTTTGGACTTCCGCTTTGAAGATTCCATTGAGTTAACATTACATCGGAATTACGTAGTTAAGGCATTTTAATGTAAATAAACAAAACAGAAAACTCGTCCATAGAGTCACCCTCCGATTTAAGCTTCTACTTCGTGCTCCAAGTTCAAATTAGTTCTAGCTCTTGTTCAAAAAGCGTCAATTTTTTTCTCCTTTTAACTACAATTCCTTTTATCTATTAGTTTTCTTAATCGATTAAATAAAAGAAAGAGACCCGGATTCAAATTGAATAAAAGTGTGATTAGTAATTCTGAGCTTAGGTTTATATATTGCCAAGAAAAGAAATAAAAAAGCAATTATGGCAGCCATTCCGTCAAAAGATTTTGTCTAAATATCTAGAAATAAAAATATCAAATTTGCTATTTTCAAAGCATCCCTAAGTCGTGCAATCGAAAAAGAAATTTAAATGCTAATTAAATGTTAGCAGAGATTCATTTGGCTACTATTTCGAGAGTCAAATTCAAATAAGTTCTGCTTCTTGCAGACAAAGAAAGCTACCAATTCTTTCAGCGTTGATTACCGACATGTATTCAAACTGTGAAATGGGAGCATGGATTGCAATTAGTTATTCTGAACCTATTATTAAAAATAATGTGGTAGAACAATAGCAAAGTAATTATAATAACCTGCCCACAAAATAGGCTACCTGTCCAAAACTACACAAAGGAAAAACATAAAATTTGGCATTTTCAAAGTACCTATATGTAATAATTCATAACATTCGAAAAAAACCCTTATAATTCTCAACACTCTATTTCCAAATTGTACTGGAGATTTGAAGAACTCCAGTACTATTGGAGTGCTGTTTAGTCAGTGGAGATTTGAAGAACTCCACTGACCAAACAGCCAAGCATCATCCCGGAAGTTCACTAGCATTGACAGAAGCTCGGGTGTCTGTTAAAAAGATTTTTTAAAAATTCCATGGTGTTGAGTGTGGTAGTATATTTAACAGACCACCATTTTATATACTCGATTTATTTGTTGGTGTATTTGTTGGTGTATTTTTTGCATTATTTTCACAGTAGAAGAACATATTATTCTGCACTTCTAATGCCTGTTTTTAACCAAATGTGACCATATGTGAAATGATTAATGCAATGCCAATTTAAATACTGAAAATTTGGATTACGTGTGGTATTAATTGTTTGAATGTTTACAAATTTTACTTATACATACATGAAAAGTGTTTTTACATTAAATCTGCATAAATGCATTAATTTTACGGGTATGTTTCTATGCACATAATAAATTATACTTATTTTAATGCAAATGCATTGAGAAAATTTCAATTATCTAAATGAATTTTAGTTTACTAAGTCTTCAATTCAGAATTTGGATAGCTTCAAAACACCTTTGAATAAATAGTTGGGAGTTTCATTCTATGGAAAACAAAATGTGGTAAGTCTCTTCAATGCTGCCATTTGAGCTTATTTCTGTCTTTGCTATAGATTTGATGTGGAGTTATTATGAATAAATATTACTTACGCGGATATAAATCATATTTGTATGTGCATAACTTTTATTTTCTCATGAAGCGTTATAGAATCATGTCCTGATAGTATTTTCGTTGATTATCCTGGAATGATTAACCTGTACAAAGAATTTGAAATGTATGAAATCTAGCAATTTTTGAAACAGATACTTGATTTTTTTGAATAATAAAATATGTGTAAATCTCATTAATATGCACATTTGAACCTGTAAATCGCGTTTGAATTAATGTGTAATTATGATAAATATTTGTAGAAAAAGGTTACAATTGTGTGCGCATCATTTTATTTTCAATAAAAGAAGAAAATATTTTTATAATATTTACCAGGCTTATTTTATTCCCGTATGGATGCAGTTTTTTGAACTAAGTAATTAGTTTCATTTATTAATTTCAAATAGATACTTGATTTTGAAAAGTGAAATATATATATAGAAGTTTTAAATACCCATACATGAATTAATAAATTGTGTTTGATTTTAAGGAAAATTAATATGAATAAATGTCATTTACGTCGTGCTTATCTCATCAAAAAGTTGTGTTGATTTTTTTAATTAGAAGTAATTGTTTTATATATATCTGAATATTTCTAAATATTTTGCAATCCCTTATGTTGTGTAGTTCAGTAAACAAAGAGAAAAATATTTTTCAATTTTAAAATTTGGACTTGGATTTATCGGTATAATTTCGTTGAATCAAACACAAAAAATATTTAAATGTATTCTTCATTTTAACTACCAAAAATAATTTTGTTTAGATGTAACATTCAGAGTTTGTAGTTTAAAGGCTAAAGCTCTTTCGTTTAATTAATTAAAAATACTTCTTTTTAAATTCATAGTGCAAAAATTGTAATTTTTGAGAAAATATATACAATGAAAGGTCTAATTTTTCTGTTTATATGACCAGCTTGTAGTTTAAGAAGGATAATTATTTTGTAAAATTATATGAATTTTGTTAATTTTCATTGTTGGATTTCCAAGTGCTTTGCATAAAGCCTTGAAACAAATAGCAATCGTTTGGCTTTCTAATCTCTTCATTTGTAATAAACTGCTATTTTGATATTACTTTTTGAACAAAGAGCGAAAATGCATTCATCAATGTTTCTATATTAAGAAAATATGGATTATAAGCACACATTCTTTAATCCAGAAAAACTAAATTATTTGAATAACACAAAATTAGCTGTTTGTAAAGGATTTCAATGATGAAGGCTTTATTCTATGATTGAGAAGTGAAATGTTTCGCCATTCTTCACTTTACTGTCCACAAAAACTTTAAGATATATCTCAATAGAGGGAAGCACTACTAGAGTGATAAAACATTTCGCCTGCACGATTAAATGCGTTCGCACTTTTTTAGAACGATTTCGTTTCGCTGTAGTAAAAATTCATTTGCTTGGAAAAAATTATTTTCACAACAAATTACATTTTTGAAGTTATAAGGTATCATTTGCAATATAAAATTTTTGTTTACATGCAGAATGGAGGTTTCAAAGAAGCGATGGTTGGAAGGCTACGTTTTTGCTCTTTCCAAAGAGAGTTAATCTTATTCAGTTATTTAAAGACGCTGTGAAAGCTATGAATTTTTGATATCTAAAAATACAATAGGTAATATTGTTAAAAAGAACGGAAAAAATCGTCCAAGTAGTTTGGTTTCAAGTGGGAAAATTGTTCTAAATACGTATCCAAGGAAAAAACGCAGTTCTTAGAATATTGGAAAGGTGAGATTTTTAATGTTAAAGAAAATCCTCCAAGCCAAAGATTTGTTGCAAAATCATTAAAATGCTCAGTATCATCTGTAAACAAAATTATTAACACCGATTTGATCAAATTTCGCATACTTTTCTTAAATTGTCGGCTTATGTAAACAACAGTTAAGTTGCTTTTCTAAACAAAAAAATCAAAAACTGTGAAAATATTAAATTTATTTTAAGCTCAATACAGGACTGTTTTATTTTTGATTGTTGCTGATTTTTCATATAATGGCAAAATAAAAGTAAAGAGAGTGGATAAAAATGTTAAGATCAACTCCACATACTCTCAGGAACATATTTTATCTACAATCTTCAAATATGAAATAACATCTTTTTACCCACAATGCCATCAATCAGTAAAACTGCACTAAAACAAAGCAAGCAATCGCACATCACAATCCACTGTTAATTACCTATAAAAAATATAATAAGAAATCAGTATTAAGACTATAACCTTCAGTGATATTCCTTGTAAATAGTTCAGTACCACCCATGAGTTTTTGAGATTTTGGACCTTTAAAAACCGCATTATCCAAACATCTAGCTACAGACTTTTCTGGACTTGGAAAGCTTTTCTAAGAGAAATGGGACAAAATACCTCCTCCGATATAACAAAATCATTATTATCAAGGAAGTTACGAAGTAGAAAGATAGTTAAGAATACGGGCTATCAAACTGAACATTTCAAACACACACAAAAAATACGTAAAATAGTTCTTAAAATATCGTTCTAAAAATGTGTGAACACCATCTGTATTTTCTAATTTGTACCTCTAATTAATACCTCCCAATTTCTTTAAAAGACTGTATATCACAAATTTTCAATGTTAAGAATTTGCATGCTGGAAAAAATTAAATGCATTATCAAATTCAATAATAATAATAATTGAAATTAGTAACTGCACTAAATTTTCTGCAATCAGGCTTCACTAAATCTGCTGCAATTTATAAATAAAATAAAGTTTGAATATATATTTGAGACAGGTGTTGGAATCTGAAATTTTGTCAAGTATTTTGATAATCTGTCATTGAAAGTAATGTGCACAGTACATCGTTTGTGACATGCTGACGGGTCATACGATAAATTAATTTATAAATTGATTTTCACATATCGCAAATATTTTCGTGAGCGGAAAGAAATTAGGACTAATAATTGGACTAATGAATTTTAAATTTTCCTTTCATTTACTCAAATCTAATTTAATATTCAAGCATATTTCCCTTTACTACTGAAATTTCGTTTCATATTCAAGCAAATTTCTCTTTATTTACTCAAATCTCATTTCCTATTCAGGCTTAGCTCAGTGGTTAATGAGTACCAAAATTCGTTTTATTAGAATTACACATCTCTCCATATAAAGAAAAATCATGAGTGTTTTTCATTAACCTTAACGCAAAAGCTCAGAATATGACGTAACGGGCAGAACATCATATCCTAATCATAATCTATATATATAAAAGAAAGTCACTCACTGACTTATCATGAAATCTTCTGAACCACTAGGACTAGAAATTTGAAATTTGGCAGGTGATTGCTTCTTGGTAGTAGGTGCTCACTAAAAAAGGATTTTTTTCAAAATTTTAATCAGAATTTTAATTAATTCCAAATTACCCTAAATTTCAACGCTTTTCCGCAATCAGACCCTATAATCATGCAAAGACAATTTTAACACAAACTTAAAGTTAAAAAAATTAGCTTTTCAATGATACAAATTTCATTTACATGCGACAATTTGCTTAATTTTAATTAATTTTTGAAAATGTTCTCAAACACAATTTCTAACGATGTTTTTATTGTTGTCGCATGCTTTTTTAGGAGCATGCTCGGCAGAGCACCTTCACCGATCTTTCAAATATATATATATCAAAACAAACAAGAAACAAAAGACAAAAATTCAAAAACAACCAAGACACAATGGCAAAAATATCAGTTTATATATATATATATATATATATACTAAAACAGAAACAAATGCAATAACCAATTAAGAAATTAGTTTTTGCTGCTTTTAGCGCATACAACTTTTTAGTTAATTTGATAACTTTTAGTTAATCTGATAACCCTTAGGGTTGAGCTCTGCTTTTTATGATATGGACAAAAATATTTCTTTAGTGACCGGCAAAAAGGGCTCTCCCGAGTCAGAGGTGCCCTGTGCTCGGTACTCGGCAACTATGGAGGGTTGTCGTGGATCGTCATCATGCTACCCCTATAACTCTTTCAACTTTAAAACACTTTTTTTTTGTAATGATTCTGATGTGACTCATTTTTGGACTTTGTTTTAGAAGATTTCACAGATGCATGCTTGCCCCTCTATTTGATGTAGATTAATTTCTCGGGATAAGTCCCTGGCTTTCTCGTAGTTGTAAAATTAAACAACATTATTTCTACCTTAAATGTAGTATTTGTAGTATTGGGATACATGGGACAAACTAATCGCTTTAAATATTAGATTAAATGCTCATCGCTCTCACATTAAAAAATTACTAATGATGAAAAGTACTAACAGAGTTTAACCTTTTTAAGAAACATGGATTTTAATATGAATTTTTCTACTATTCTTGATGTTAT
>BGPR01028197.1:0-20132 GCA_013235015.1 Araneus ventricosus | reverse complement strand
CAAATTGATAATATTGCAATAAATAATATTCCCTCCTATGACAGCTCAATTGAGAATAATCGCAAAAGACCCAAGGCTATTCTACATAAATAACTTTATTTGTTTGTAAACAAACTAATTCTCTCCTTCCCCTATTTAAACACTCCCAGCCTAGGGATGTATAATCAATAGCAATATTATATAGCAAATATTTTTGCAATTTTTAAATATCGGTATGGTGATCTGCGCATTGAGGCGTGACCTGCTTATCTTGAAGGTCATCGGTGGAGACCGTTTCCCCAAGGTGGGTTGTGGTGATGGACCCCCCTGTGTGGGGAAGGTAGTTCATGCTTTTGATGGCGCCATCTATTGACAGTATATAGAACTAAAAAATAAAACCTCGCAAAATCATATAAAAAAGTAAAGAAATTGAAATAAAAAAACGCTTTTCGTACATTTTTATACAAATGGACTGAAATACGCTTTTTTGACAGTAGTATTCATCACAGGTATTTGTGATTTTTTTAATGTTGCGTAGAAAATAACAGTTCGTCAAATATATGCCATCCCTATCCCAGCCTCTCTGTTGTCAAACCCCATTGGCCCAGCTGGTTAATGTGCTGCTCTCATGCGTACGACCAGGTTCGGGACCTTGTCTCCTTTTGCTTCGCCAGAAGGATCGCCATGGAACATTTTTAACTCTCCTAATTTTCCTTTTATTTCTATTGTCTAAATATAGTTTAAATATTACCTATTTCTTTTGATTTAATTTAAATATTTCTATAAAATTTTATGTTTCTCTTTAATCCGCTCAATTTTACTTTCTCTTAATTATGCACAGTTTTTAACTACTTGGATTATCATAGTTCGCTACAAGTTTATAATTGCCAAGAAATTCAGGTTATGGCCCTCTGGAGGCCAATGAACTGCAGCTAAACCGCCCAAATCATCAAACTTAAACATTTCCTTATTATCATTTTCGGACATTCATTTAAAGTTTGGATTTTTATATTCTTTGCAGTAAACGCGATTCAATACTTTTTCTTGATAGGGTTTATTTATTACCCACGCGTACCCATTCATTCATTGGGTAAGGAGAGTTTTAACAGTTAGCTGGGAAGAAAAAATGTTACAATGTAATAAATATTACACAAATACAGAGTCAAATGACAATTTTCAATAATAATAATAATATATGTAATACATTAAATAACAATAAACTGTTATTTTATATGGTGTAACCTTTTCTTTTAAAAAGATTCTCTTACCGCCAGCCACCCTGTAGTGGTCGCCCTTTTGTTTCCGATCCCAAGTTCTGTTCTAGAGTTAATACCAGTTAGCAGTGGCGTACCTATGGGGGCGGAACTTAGAAAGGGGCGGCAATATCAGAGATGCAGGAAAACAATTTCATAACTGATAAGAACAGGGAAACTAGTTCAATCATTGTATACGTAAAATATATATATATTGTAATTAATTCATATTTTTCGCCCTTTTTCGGTAATTTGCCGGTATGAGAAAGAAAGTCTGGTGTTGGGAGCACGATTTCGAATTGCGTTATTAAATCAACTTCTTTCCTGGAATTTATAATTTTTTTTTGAGGTTTCTGTATTTTGGTACAGGAAGGGCGGCAAAAGTTGTAGGTACGCCACAGCCAGTTAACATATGAGGCTGATCTGAGATACCGACAATTTTCTTACGAAATAATTTCGTAAGTATTTCTTGAATAAATTTGCCTCAGAATAAAACACATGTGTAATCATTTTCCAAAATTAGTTGGAACCATAAAAGACTATATAAAACCAAATCTGACATTCAGATGTACATAAATGTGTGTATACTAGTTCTACCACTATTTTAGTACAAAAGTTTGTTATTTATATTTTTTAAAATCAGCACTTTTACAATTTTAAGGTATGGATAGAGTCCTTTTATTTAAAGCTTGTGTTTTTATGTTCGAGCTGGTAAACGTAAATTAGTTCTATAATTTGATATAGATAATTTTTCATTTCCTGTGTGCCTCACTCACACTTTAATGTGTACAACGTACTTTAGTGATGTGAAAACCCGTTCAGTTGAAAGGTTCGTTCCAAAGTAGTTCGTTCACCATAGAGACCTGTTCGTTTCAAATCTTTCGCAAACGAACGATTTAGGCTCTTTCGTTCGGGAACGAATGAGTAAGGCTCTTTCGTTCAATCGAACGATTTGAAGCTCTTTCGTTCGACTTCATTCGTTCCTCGTTTGTGACTCACTACGTCACTGATCGAGCTCTTTATAGATCGCAGTCGTTGGGGAATGTCTCTTTCTTCTGAAGGGGTGCAGTTCGGGACTCATGCGCTGTTATTCTGTCAACAGATTCCAGGAAATCCTGAGTGAAGGAGCAGTGTTGTGTTACACATAATACCAAAAATGTGGGGGTATAGACTTGGATGATCGCTCTCCCTTCTCGGGAGACGGAGTGAGAGGGAACTTGTTTTGTAATTCTAATAATTTTTCAGTTATTGTTTCGCTTCTGATGGCGACGTATTAGTAAAGCTTTTCAAAAGCGGGGGGGGGGGTTTTTTTCCCTAATAAAACCTCAATTTTCTTTTTCGGCATATAAAGTAACTTGACAGTAAAGAAACCTTTAATGTAATTATCTAATGCAATATAAAGGTTTGAAATGTTAGCATAAATTAAAATTAATAATATATTTTTAGGTACTAATATTATCAATGCATATATTTTAAAAATAAATCAAATTGATGCTGTAAACAAATGAGTGCAATTAAATAATTATTAATGGTAGAAAAGATATCAAAAACGCAGTTTTCTTTTCGGCAGGGAAAAGTCACTAATTCCACAAAAGTTCTCTTTGACGGACAATTGCAGCCAATTAGATTTTCCAGTTAATTATTTCATTATATAACCCAGTTATCAAAACATGAGTTATATTTCAATTTCATTTCGACTTCAAATATGAGGTTTTTCAGCGCGTGCTCAATTAAGGCTCTCTTGGTTATATTTTTGTCCTCGTTCTATAAACATATTTAAAAAAACCAATAACCGGAAAAAAAACCTGGAAAATTATCTTTGTGAAAAAGGTTAATATAAGAAATCAGGTGAGTATTCAACGGGCGGTGGTTTTTTAAGAAAAATATCTTAATTAGACATAATATTTCTGCACTTCAGACATAATATATTTAATCAGACATAATATTTAAGGACTTCAAATAATTTTATTTAATGAGGTTAAATAAAAAATTTGCACCGCAAAGATGGCGCGTCGGTCGTACACTCGGTTTCATTTCGTTCCATGTTGATCGTTGAAATGCAAAACTTCAATTAGTACCAGCAAGATGAAATTACACCTGATTTCATTTGAGTTAAAAGTCCTATAACCTCCTGAGTCCTGCAACTTATCAAAGCTATTTGAGTTGAACTGTAACCATTAAATGCTCGAGTCTCAGCCTGCACCACCATTAAAAATACGCCGAGGATAATTTCTGGAGCAGACAATGAAATGATGTCAGAAATAATGGATATTTCATTTCCTCTCAATGTGGCCACTAAGGAGATTTTTGGAAGCGATCATATTACAGGAAGGCTTGTTATCCACTCTAGTTATCATGATCGAAAATGCAATAGAAAATTTCACCTTAAACATAGTGCTACGAAATTCCCATATCAAAAGCTTTTGAGCAGATTTAAAAACAGGAGTCCAAAAATATTACAAAATCCTCTGATATTCCATATTTCTTCTCAGATCCTCGACACATTTCTGAAAGAATTTTTGAGCAATAAATTGTGCGATATATATTGCCCAATGGATCTATTTCCTGCTAAATTGTACGAAAAAGAGTTTTTTGAATTTTAAAAACAAAAATCTTCTAATTTCAGCGGGTATGACCGCGACATTAAACCAGATTATCAGAAAACCGGTTAATTTTGCCACAACCACAATTCCTGTTTTTTGAATGTATTTCAAGTTTATTTTTCAAAGATTTGCTCTTGTGGTTTGATGCGAATTTGCGTTAAGAATTTTCTTCTTTTTATTTTTTAAAAAAGTGCTAAAACCAACGGCGAACATTACATTGAGGCATTACTTCTTCTCCATACGCAACAGAAATCTTTCCAGTTATTATTGCAGTGGATATCGTGGCTCATTGGGCAGAGCCGGAAACACCATCCATTCTTTTGAAATCTTTCAACTGATGGAACTATAATTAAAGCAAGTACCGCAAAAATTTGGAATTATTGAGATGCAAGTCAGCCTGGGAAGATAAAAATGCCGTTCGAAGGACGAAAATTAGTTTAGGCTTTTCTTTCTTAATTTTAATATAAGAAAAATCTAACAAAATAGAGAAACACGAACACTAACTAGAACACAAACACATAACCGACAGAGAATCGTTGATGATATAAATCTACTGCTGAAGCAGGTATTTGATGTTATTTTTGGCTTATGGTTGCGGTTGTGCGTAATCAATCAAGAAATAATTTAGGATTCCTGCATATAAGGAATGAGGGTGTATTGTGCCCATAATGCATTATTGAATTCCTTTTTGAGGTTATTTATGTTTGGGCTAAAAGTTAGGAATTATCTAGGGTCACTTCCGGGTACATAATTTCCTTTTTCCAGAGGATGGGTATTCTGTACATATTAATTGATGGAAAGTTTTTGAAATGTTTCTTAAATGCGATTGCTTCTGTTTTTCAACAATTTAACAAACGCCAGACAAGCCAGGTTTCTAAGTTTCTGATATATTACGTAATTAAATTCATACCAAAAATTTTGTAGTTAACATTAAAATTAAGACATAATCAGAGGTTTTGTCGTAAATTATGGAAGATTCTGAAAGGAAAGTGCACTGTGTAAGTCGCCTTAAGTCCATTGTTTTCTCTATCGTAACCTATACCTGGCCTAGATTAAAATCATTGTGCTTTCGTAATCAAAAGTAACAACTTTCCCACTACCTAAGTACTGTACAATTTTGTTTATGGCAGTGGACAATGTCACTGCAAAGAATGAATCAACTCACAAATTCCAATCACCTATCGCTTCGCGATTTACTGCTTTAGCATTTGTCCTTAATTTTTTTCGCCTGAAAGCTCTGTGTGTGCGCCTCAGCCACTTTTTTCTTTAAAACCTCTTTGTGAACTTCGTTTACTTGTTTATGTCATGCATAAGTACACCAAATATATACATGACAGAAGTAACTTAAAATGTTCAAGAAACCACTACATCAAACTGAGCGTTTTCTCGCATGCACATAAAAAACATCGCGTGCTTAACTGAAAGCGAAAAATCATCCAAGTCAGTGTCGTGACCTTTAAGACCGCAGTGATGACAGAATTCTCGAAAAGATCGTCCCGTTGGTCGAGATGTCATTGCCACTGCACAGGTGCAGTAATGAGCGTAATTTTCATGACACTAAAAGCTCAAAATTGACTGTTTATTTTTGTAACTTGTGGTGGTTTCCGCTCCTTGGGGCCGCAGGCCCCACCATCTGAAAATCTAATACATTAGGGCTTAAGTGGAAATGAAAACTAGACCTGATAATCAAAATGCATAAACCAGTATGAGGAAGATCAAATTTAGGAATATATTAAATCAATAAAAAGTTACAAACTACATAAATGCAAAAATATTTTTTAAAAAAATAATTGTAAAAGAGTATAGTAGGAGATTAGAAAGTTGTGAAGAATTATCTAAGGCAGAAAAAAGTTAAAGAAAGGAATGCACAACAGTGCGGGGGGGAACTCAGAGTGAGATAGCCATTCTTGGTCTCTTACGATTCTGTTTATCATTATGATCATAAAAAGGAATTTTGGCTATTTCGGGGTTATTGATATCCGGCAGTTTTCCATAGAAATTTTTAACAAGTTTTTGAATGAACTGCTGAAGGGAGGGGACATTTAATGCATTTCGTATATCAATATTTCGATGGTACCACCTGGCGTTTGCAATCATTCTTAGGGTTTTGTTTTCAAGCACCTGAATGCTTCGTAAGTTACTTCTGGCAGTGCAGGCCCAAATGGGACTCGCGTAAGTGAGAATTGGTCTGAGATACGCTAAATAGATCAGTACCATGTTGTTGAGATTTAGACTAGAGTTCCTACAGATTAAAGAGTATTGGGCGCGGAATGCTTTGTTATATTTTTGCTTGATCTTGGCTAGTATGGGCTCGGAAGTTCAGTTGCTTATCCAGAACAACCCCCAAATATTTCACTTCTTTTTTCCATTCGATTGGAGTGCCATAGACCTTCACTTTTGGCCAGTCGTCATTATTTTTGTTAAAGAGAATTGCCTCTGTCTTGTCAACATTTAGTTTAATTTTCCATTTCACAAGCCAGGCTTCTGGATTTTTAAGGTAGTTTCGAAGGGCTACAATAGCTTTATCAGAGGTTTTACCATGCGAGAGTATGGCCGTATCATCGGCGTAAAGGCTGATCGTAATATTTATGACCTGTGGGATGTCATTCATGTACAAAACAAAAATTATAGGGCACAGAATTCCCCCTTGGGGTACGCCAGCCTGAAGTTTAATTGGTGTAGAGTCTGAATTTTTAACAAGAACAGTGAAGTGCCTATTCGCAAGATATGATTGTATTATCTCAATAATGTATTGAGAAAATTTGTAAGCAAATAATTTGTGAATCAGACCCTCGATCCACACATTATCGAAGGCTTTTTCAATATCTAAGAATATGGCAGCAGTAGCCAGATTGGAATTCTTCCCTTCATTAATATGCTCTACAACTCTAATGAGCTGATGGGTCGTGGAAAGTTGTGGGGTAAATCCAAACTGCTGAGGAATGGGATGCCTGAGTTTTGTGGCATGTGTTAGATACCTATTTAGGATTAATTTCTCTCCTAGCTTACTGAGAGTTGGTAACAACGAAATTGGTCGGTAACTAACAGGGTGAGTCGGATCCTTTCCCGGCTTCAAAATTGGCAGAACTCTAGCCGTTTTACAGCAGTTAGGAAAGTGTCTGAATTTGAGCATGTGATTAAAAATTTCAGTCCGTTTTAGGATAATTTTCAGGGGCACATTTTTTAGCATCTTATTTGTAATGGAGTCAATTCCAGGAGCTTTGTTGATTTTAATGTGCTTCATAAAGCAAATAATCTCAGAAGGTCGTGCCTTTTTGAACTTTGAAGTGCGGATTTCATTTTTAAACTCTCTAATGGATTTTTCAACTGTTCTCTCGGTATTTTGAGGAATTTCAAATCTTTTAGATTTTAGCCTCTTAGTATGACGCCAGAGGGTGCCATCATACATGTTTAACTGCTCGTTTTGGCTAATGTAATACTTTGATTGAATTCGGACATTGCATTTCGAAACCTGGCCTGTGCACGGTTAAATAAATTTTTGAGGTAGGATCTCTGACTCTTTGCCAGACCTTCTTCGATCTATTTCGTTCCGTTTTTAATTCTCTTAAATGAGGGGGCAGGTAAAGTTCCTCGTGATGACTGTTTGTTTTTTTGAGAGAATTAAATATATAAATATATTTCAAAGATTTAAGAACATAGTGGTAAAAAAAAGTTTAATTTGTATTCCTGAATAAAGTGAAAAGGAATATCCTATCCAACACTTTCACGGTAGTCAATATATTAAATTATTTGGAATAGTAAAATATGAGTTTAAAACACCATTTATGACTTCAGATTTGTCGTGATATGTTTTTTAATACAGCAATGCTTTAATTACTTTCGAAATGATCACTGCATATAAATGCTTCTGTATTTTAGGAAGAATTCTTTCTTCCGCATAACTTCAAGAAGTATTCATCTAGCTCAATAATGAATTCATATATTTTAATTCATAATAAGTTCAAGAAACACATGAGGTTCTTGAAAGCGAATTTTCGGTAAATCTTTATCATGCCGTGAGCCGTTTGGAAGATCAAAAACACCTGACATCAACAAACTTTGAATACAATAAGTAATAGCAATGATTTAATGCATTAATTAATAACATGGATTAATTATCCATAAATTTACATTTTATTTTTATAATAATGTATACTTTTTATGTAATCTTATTTTTCCAAGCGTATTCATCAGGTACATTATATTGGTTTCCTTAGTTATTGTGGCCGCTCTGATGCATTTCCTCGTGAAGAAGAAAATAACAAAATCAGCTGATTCCAATTATGTACTCTTTTATAAATTTTGTGTGTATACTTTACGTAAGAAATTCAGTTAGAATTATAAAAATAGAGTTTGATTCTATAAAATTTCATTTAATGAATAGTTTCTTAAAATATATCATTCTAGTATTGCCTTTCAAATTATGAACCATAATTTTACCCCACAATATACATAATATGTGTATGATATACGTGTATGAAACTAAACATTTAGATGTACATAGGTGTGGTTATGAAAGTTTTGCCACTATTTTCATTTAAACAATTTCTACTTAAACTTTCCAATATTTAAGTTTCATATCTTGACCGCTGGTCATGGATTTTATTTGAAATTCGTATTTTTATATCCAGGTTGGTAAACAGCGCTCACAGTACATTTGGAATGACTAGAAAAGTATGGAAACTTTCGAGTCTGTCAAGCCAGAAAGGAATGTTTACACTCTTTTATTAATTTTTTAAATGGGAAATTAGAACAAACATTTGTAATGATTTTAAATAAATTCAAGAATTCTGGCTTAGCTTTAGGGGGAATGCAGCTCCAAAGCCCCCTCCTGGATTCATCACTGGGCTCAGTTGTCGCAATCGTCCTCTAACCACGGTTGAAAATTATAAAGTCATTCTCTGAGTATCGTAAAGTATTCTTCAGTATTGTGTAATATTGCAAGCATTGAATAAAATCGTAGAAATATCGTAAACTTTATTTTTATTACGAGGATAGAAACACATTTGAAATTTTAAAATACATTAAAGCACCGTTTATACGTCTTTCAAGAAACTGACGTAAAAGGACGTATAAATGAAAAGACGTATAATCGAAATTTTATGAAGTCTTTAATCCCGAGTCGACTTTTTCTTCTCTTTTCTTTAAAACCGGGACATTATTTTTAGAGGAAGCTACATGAATTGGACTCTCCTAACCTGGATGTTCATTTACCCCACAACTGCTATAACCTTCCCTTAATACACACATAAATATGATCTGTGGTGGCCAAGGACAATTCGACCCCCTACCGCGCTTATGTCCTAAGACATCTCAGAACCTCCTTCCCCTCAAAAGAATCGAACAGCTTCATCCTGGCATTCGTCGCTATTAAGGGAAATTTCTAGACCGCCCCTGACCGACTCGCTCGATGTGAGAGGGTTAAACAACTTCGATTATTACAAATTTAATGCTACTGATTAAAATTCATTTAAAAATATTAATTTTAAAGGTTTTAAGATAGTACTAGCATAATATTACATAGTATTTAAATCAATTATTAAATTTAAAAATTAAACATTTAAATTTAAAATAAAAGTGAGAAAAACATACATTTAATGTTTATCTTCAGTACTAATTATCTATATCTTATGCGATTATGCGTATGTAAGAAGGCGTTTAATTAAGAAAATCTTTAATCGTCCTTTGACTTGTTGATTGTCTTTGAATATTACGTACATCACTATGAATCAAATTAAGTTCATTGAATGTTTGTTCACTATTCCTCTGACAAAAAAAATAAAATCGAAGTTTTCCAACGGAGTCCATTGCGTCTTTAAAGAAAAGTGAAAAACTTAATTATCATCTGTTAAATAAGCATCAGACAATATTCTTCTGTTAATTCATCAATTGTGAATAGTTTCGAAATCATATCTTTAGCACACTTCGTCTATTAGAGAGGAGGAGATTTTCACATTTCATAACGGGGGAAAATGACGTATAAACCGCAGATTTGCGTCGAATAACTGAAGTACTTTATCATTGCAATGAATACAAAAGAACCGGGACTGTGATGAAACAACGTATCAAAAATAGAAACGTATAAACGGTGCTTTGCTGTATTTCATTTTGATGCATTGTTGCACAACTTCACCGTTTTCTCAAAAATATGCATAATGTATTACGAATCCGAGAGTGTATAGTAGTAAAATGTATAATTAACACTATTTAATAAAAAAAATTCATAGTGTTCAAAATATATGTAATTTGTATCCGTTTTCTCTCAGAAGTTTCTCAGAGAGTGGCTTGGGATATGGGTCGGGAGGTGGGGTCTGAGGTCATAAACATTTTGCATTGTCGTATCGAATGTCAACCCTCATGGCTTATGTAACCAAAACGCTTTTACTTAACAGAAATTACCCGCCTGACAATAAGAATAATAAAGAATACTACAATACTTTCGATAATTTAATAAAAAATATAATTAAATAACTAGTCAGAAAATGTTTTCGACTGCGTCAACGCAACAAGTACAAGTGCAACGACAGGAAAAGTAGGAAACTTTTCGAGTATGTCAAACCAGAAAGCAATGTTTACCCTTTTCTATTATTTTTAAAGGGAAATTAAGAACAAACAGTTGTAGTGATTTTAAATAAAATCAAGAATTCTGGTATAGCTCTGGAGGGGCTGCAGCCCCCGGATCCGCCGCTGGGCCAGTTTGAGGCAATTTTCTTACGAAATATTTCAGTAAGTATTGCTTCAATAGAGTTGCTTTAGAATAATTCATATCTGTAATCATTTTCCAAAAGTAGTTTGTACTCGTACATTACAGGACGTATATGAACCCAAATGTCTATATGTTCATGGATGTTATAAATTTTACCACTAAATTAATACAAAAATTTTCTATATATAATTTTTTTAATGAATAAAACTAATACTATAACAATATCTCTATGGAGCTATTATATAAAGCTTGGAATTTTAGATTCGGGCTGGTGAATTTAAAGTAGCACTATTATTTAATAGGATTGTATTATCAATATCTGTTCAGCTTTTGGAATAATGCCATAGAGCCTTAGTATTATAACATTAAGTAGTAATCAGTGTTTGTTCTGCAAACTTCAAGTAACCATATACTCGGTGCAGTATGTCCTAAAATGGCTCCTGCGCCAGAAAATGATATGCCCTATGACTGTCACTATGGATACTTTGCTATACTCATGCTGTCTGCCTGTTACTGTTTAAGATCTTGAAGAACCGCCACAAACGAATACTGGCATTACATTCAGAGTTTCTAGGAGGTAAATTTACTAGCGATAGAACAACATTTGACTTTTCTGTCATATCTTATCACCAGTGCCTCAATCAGAATCACAAGTATATTAAAGGCCAAGGAGGAGTTACAGGGATTATAGAAAATGAAGTTGGTCTCCTAAAATTAATGGTATCGGTTCGATATTTCCAGGATTATGGCAGAGTCCTTCATTGGATCGGTGAATGACCTACAATGCTCACATCATGTCGAAGGCAAAGGTAAAAACAGTTGCCCTGCAAATGCATTCTTGTCTTTTTTGTAAGATATATATAGTTTCTCAAAATCGAGAGATTAATGATTTTTTAAAGATATGTGCATTCATAACATATTTTTGTGTGTGATAAACAATGATCTGATACTTGATAGGTAGAATCCCTTATTCTTGAAGTGAAATAGTCGCCAATTGAGATAAAGGGGAGAAGAAATTCATTTGAAGCCATCTACAACAATCCCTTAAAATTACAATGACTTCTTACGAACAGGGGATATGAAAAACAAGCAGCTATTCCATGTCCTACAGTCAGAGCTATCAACGAAACAGACAGAAGAGACTTGAAAACAAACGTAAAAAACTTAGATGCAATCACAATTTCACATATATTCTGTGATGACTGAAATGCTAAAAACAAAATATTTTTGGCTATCACTTTTCAGTTTTGGGCCGTGGTGGTCTATGGTATGGTCTCGGCGTTGGGGCTGGACTGTTCGAAACCGGATTACATTGAAGAAACACCGTGTATGTGGACATGGTGCATGTTAAATAGGACGTTGCGGGTCAAACGCCCTTTCGTTGGTGCGGTGTGGATGTTTAGAGACAGGAGTCCAGGTCTAGATGTATCCTTTTTATCTCAGCGTGATTCAAAATTGCGAGGTCCGAAGAAAAACAGCCCTCGTATTGTTTCAAAAGTTGGTGTTACTTAAGCTAAGCTTTCTTTTTAATTGTTACTTGGCGTGAAAAATATTTTCTGAATATTGTACCCTAAATTTCCAGAAAATACAGCTTACATATTTGAGAAGCAAGTTTCTTTTAATTATAGAAGTTTTGATTGTATTTATGTTTAAAAAAGTCGAAATCGAATATAACAGCATAGCAGAAAGGTAATTCACCTATATTATTTGAACATATCTGTTGCAACGAGTGGCTGATCGTCAGCTCAGAAACAAGCAGTGCTGCTGAAGTTGTTTAGAACTAAGTTGTAGGAAATCTCAAGCTGATTATTTTGGTGTATAATGATTTACTAAAAATTAATAATTTTAAATTAATTAATAAGTTTCTACGTAATTGAAATTACAGCTGTTTGTCTAAGGTTTTTTTCATGTTTAGATGAATTGTTCATTTTAATTTTTGTATCCGTCTGGCTAAACTACCTGTTTATTCAATTATTAAATGTTCCATATTACGGAAGAGGGAAATAAGTCTATAAATGAGTAGCAGAAAAGATTTACCTTGAAACATAGTTTCTAGATTAATTTGCATTTTTAAAGTGCATATTAACTAATATATAAATTTTTCTTTATACATTTAGTAAGAATACAATCACACTTTGTATGCAGTCAAGTAAAGCTTCATTTTCGGCATAATCATTTAAAAATACGGGGACTTTAAAATATTTTTCTACTTGCAGTCTTCCTACCAAAATAATTGTTCATTTTTTCCAAACAATTATGTATCTGAAATTCATATAAATTATTCATCTTTAAAAGCAAATTGAAATTATTTATACTTGTAGTCTTGTAAACAAAATAATTGTTCTTTTTTTCTAAACATTTATGTGCCTGAAATTTATATAAATTATTCTTCTTTCAAAGCAAATACATAGTTTATTTCCCACTTTTGTATAATTGTGTACTGGTATCCAAAAGTTAAAGAGAAAGAGGGAGGATTATTACATTAAGGGAGAGAAACAGCGTGTTAGTATAAATTCACAGACGTAAAAGGTACGCTAGTAGAAAAAATCGTCAACAACAAATTATTGTTGAGAGATTCTTTATCCGTGCTTCAATTGTCATCGAAATAGCGAAATTTTTACAAATGAGTAGATTTGATCAACTGAATGATGCAAGTGATGGGAGATAATTGTACGCCTTGAAGGAGACCAGAGATTGCCGCTAGCAGACAGCGCGAAAACGGTAATCCTTCCATCATTTCTCGCTTGTCGAAATGATATCTAAATCCAGTCATTCACTACCTCTCTACATCACACAGATGGCACTTCATGCCATACCATTATTATAACTCATCTATTAAGGCATTCATGACCGTTCCACTCCACTCAAATTCATCCAATGTCTCTCATGCAAGAATTTTAGTTGGCGATGGGAACGTATCAGAACGTCGACATGCAGGACGCTGACAATTGTTAAAGTGTTCTCTTTTTATCTCTTTTCGCAAAACTTTCAAATAATAAATGTTACCTAACATACTATGCATGAGGAGAAATGGAAAGGAAGAATTCTAGAAATCGTGTTGGAGCTAATAAGAATTCCTATCTGCCCATTAGTCGTAATTTTTTTAAGTATAACATTTTATACCTCTTAAGTATTTCGCAAGATATAAAAGGTTTGGTGGCGACCACATTAGAGTAATTTTCAATACAAATACTTTTAATTCAGAAACTTCGTATTTAAACTTTTTAATAATGTTTCATTAAACTTGGGGCTGTACATGATTTGACTTTAGATTAATTCTTGGGGTTTTACATCCGGGCTGGCAGAAACAAATTACTAATCTATATTTGGATAGGGTTTATTTATGAACCATAAAATACGGGGCATTTTAACGGTCGGCTGGGAAAAGAACAAAGAAAGAATGTTCCATAGTATAAATATTAGAAAATTGAAAGCAAATACAGAAAAATTATAATCCTCAAAAATAATAATGTATACAATACATTAAATAGAGATGCATTCATATAATGTCAAATAAAGTGACATCAAATACGTACTCTTTGTAGGGAAGACACAACGGAAAAAAGAAAAAACCCAAGGGTAACTAAACTAATATACAAATGCCAATTTAAGAAAGAAAGTCTATACATTTTTAAAAGGAATTTTGTTTTTTACGAAAGGAAGTTCCCCTTAAAAGTTTTGATGGCCATAGGGAAAAAAATTAATTAATGTTTTAAAATCTATATATAAAGAATTGCAGATCTGCCTTGAAATTTTAATTGCATGAAAAAGTATTTTCAAAACTGAAGAATTATTTACCGAAGATTTAAACGAATTCAGTAAAATGAAAGACAAAATAATTATCATCGCCATATATTCCAAAAGGACGATTGGAAGAATTTGAAATGTTAAGCCTGAAAAGGGGAATGGTTTGTTGCAAAATAAAGAATGATTCGAATAAGTAAATCAATATCAATGTTGGGCAAGAACTGCATCACACACGCAAACCGGTCTCGGAATCACTAAAATAAATGCTCCGATTAAAAAGTAACGTCTTCTTTGCAACGTTTTTAAATGAACGAATAACGGGCAGATAACTTTAAAATTACACCACAATCTGCGGCAATTTTGGCAAATTGATCGGCGAATTCATTTCCAGGGATTCCAGTATGTGTCTTCACCTAGGTGACGCTCCCCTTGACGATTGAATTATCAAAACCTATGTGACTGTCTATTTATCCTGTGTATCCTTTTTTGAACTTATCCCATTAAAGGGAGCAAAACTTTGAGGAACAGTTAACAAGACCACAATTCTCTGATAAGTCTTGACAATTTTTTAATCTTTTTACCAAACGATAAAGGCTGCAGTCTCATTTTGTCTCAGAACTAATTATTTTCTCTTTGTAAATCTACTAAATTCCTTAATATTTTGCTACTCTAAACATATGTGTTCGTAAAACGGATGTGTTCATTTTCGATAAGAAAATGCTCATTTGTTATCGATTAGATTATTGGATTGGTTGGAACCTCCCTGTAGTGGTCGTCCTTTGCGCTTGCGACCCCATATACCATTATATAAATGACTACGATTCTAGAGATAACGTCGATACGAGGTTGCTATGAAAGATTTACAATTTTCTTACAAAATTTGTTACCCTCCACGCAGGAGGGCAACGTAAATATATGGATATGAGCTGCTGCCGGATAAGTAAGCAGGAACTCGCTTCCCCTGTCGGCACAATAATGGCGGGTTCTGGGTCCTTCCTCCAGTGATAGTACGCATCTAATTCGTGAGGGTTTGGTCCACTACTACTCCAGCCTCAGTACTCGGAACTATCGTTTTGATTGTTATTCAGTTAACCGGATGCCGTCCGGGCGTAATGATCCAGTTTATTCTGGTTACCAAATAAGTTAGTAAGTATTGCGTGAACGGATTTGCCTTAGAGTCATTCACAACTGAATTCAGCTTCCCAAAATTGTTTATACATCAAAAGACGTTTAGAAAACTAATTATTTAGGTATACTTAAATATGTTTATAAAAGTGTTACCGCTATTTTAATACAAATAATTCTTATATAAAATTTTTTAATGTTTCAAGCCTTTAACGAATCCATGGGTTCTTCCAGTTTCATATTTAAAGCTTGGATTTTTCCATCCGAGCTGGTAAATACAAATTAGCAACACTTTTTGGTATAGTTTATTTATTACTCGCGCCGATAACTAAGACATATGAAAGAAAACGCTTTAATGGTCAGAGGGAAAGAGTACAAAGAAAAAAACATTAAAAATTCAAAAGATAGATAATAATTAAAATACAACCCTCAAAAATAATATAGAATACATTAAATAGACATGCTTTTACATAGTGGCATCAAGTACTGTCTATTCATGAGGGAACTACAATAAAAAAAAGGAAGAAAAACTGAAAGTGGATATAAACTTATATACAAATGCGAGTTTGAAAAAGAACCTCAATATATATTTAAAAAGAGTTTTCCTTTTTTCCGAAAAGAAGTGCCCATACAAACTCTGATCGTCATAGTTAAAAAAAGCGTCTACAACGCGTTAACCGTTCTTCAGAGGATGAATTGTTAAGTGAAACTCTCTGAAATCAATTTGTTCAGCGAGAATAAGCCAGAGGAAATTGAGCTTTCAAAGACTTAAGCATTTGAACTAAACAAGCTAATAGATCGGAAATTTTGTGACAGTTTGAAGTCCTGCTATATCACAGAGAGCATGATTATAGTGGTTGATTTCCAGGAATTCAGGTAATAAATTAGAAGCATACACGTATTCAAATGATTTAGGATATAAGTAATTGAGTGAATAGGAAGGTTCATGACTGCAATATTTTGAATTTAGTCTGGGGCCGGAGTTGTTCAATTTTTTGACAATTGCCATATTTTGAGCCTAAGTGGAGAAGAGTGGTGTAGGACCTTGGTTGTTATCATTTCTGTGTTTCTGAACAGTTTCCGCTACTATTTCTATTTGCTCATTATCCAAACGCTGAGTAATTTCTTGGAATGTTTCAGCAAGACCTTCTGTTTACTCTGAATTCGAAGAAACTAAACTTGAGAGACCTGAAATCGGGCATATTTTAATATATTTTTTTGGTATTCTTGTCAGTTACAAAGGTAATTGTCTTCAGGGTTAAGCTACTTCATATTTTTCTTTCTTTTGTTGCTATTGAATTCCCGCCCTCAATGTATTTATTGAACTCTCTGCTTTGTGTAGTCTGTTTCTGTCGAAATGTAAAAGAGTACGGGTTCTATTTTGCTTCTCAATTACTTCACTTGTTGCTTGCGGAGATTTCTATAATTTGCAATAATTTTTCTCGATATGATGTTGATATTTAATGCCGTAATAAGGATATGGGTAACATTTTTTATTTCAATTTCGATCGTTTCGACTTGAAATACGAGGTTTTTCAGCGTGTGCTCAATTAAGGCTTTCTTGGTTACATTTTTGTCCTCGTTCTATATACGTATTTGAAAAAAACAATAACCGGAAAAAAAATCCCGGCAAAAAAAGCTTTGAGAGGTTAATTAAAGAAATCAGGTTAGTATTCATCGGGCGGTGGTTTTTTAAGAAAAAAAAATCTTAATTAGACATAATATTCTGGACTTCAGACATAATATTTTAGGACTTCAAATAATTTTATTAATGTGGTCAAATAGTAAATTAACACAGCAAAAGCTGCCGCGTCGGTCGTGCGCTCGGTTACATTTCGTTTTCGTGTTGATCGTTGAAATTCAACATTTTAATTAATATCAGAAAGATGAAATTACACCTACCACATGTTTCATTTCATTTGAGTTATCTGTCATATAGCCTCCTGCGTCCTGTAAGCTATCAAAGCTATTTGTGTAGAACTGTCACCATTAATTACTCAAGTCTCAGCCTACACCACCATCCAAAAAACGCCGAGGATGATTTCTGGTGCAGACAATGAAATGTTGTCAGAAGTAATGTATATTTTATTGCTACTGAGGAGATTTTCGGAAGCGAGCATATTACAGGAAGCCTTGTTATCCGCTCTGGTTATCATTATCATATATTTCGCCTTAAACATAGTGCTGAGAAATTCCAATATCAAAAGCTTTTGGAAGATTTAAAAACAGTTGTGCAAAAATATTGCAAAATCCTCTGATATCCCATGCTTGTTCTCAGATCCTCGACACATTACTGAAAGATTTTTTATGAATAAAGTGTCAGATATATATTGACCATTGGGTTTATTTCCTGTTTAAATGTACGAAAAAAGGTCTTTTTTAAAAAAAACAATTCTGCTAATTTCCTTCTGTAGACATTAAACCAGATTATAGAAAAAGCAGGTTAAATTGGCTAAAACCGCCATCTCTACTTTTCGAATGTATTTCATGTTTATTTTTTAAAGATTTCCTCTGGTGGTTTGATGTGAATTTGCATTAAGAATGCTCTTCTTCCTCTTTTTTTTTTTTTTAAAGTGATGTGATAAAACCAACGGCAGGCTTGTTACATTGAGGCATTGCACTTCTCCATACCTGCCTAAATCTTTCCAGTTATTATTGCAGTGGATATCTCGTGGCTCATTGGGCAATTGTGGACCCTACGTATTCGTTTGAAGTCTTTGATCCGATAGAATTATAATTAAAGCAAGTGCCTCAAAAATATAGGAAACATTGAGATGCAAGTCAGCCTGGGAATATAAAAATACCGTTAGAAGGAAGAAAATTAGTTTAGGCTTTTCTTTCTTAATTTTTAATCTAGGAAAAATCTAACAAAAATAAAGAAACACTTCTAGAACATTAACTGAAACACAAACACATAACCGAGAGAGAATAGTCGAAGATACAAATCTACTGCTGAAGCAGGTATTCGAAACTGTCTTTGGCTTATGGTTGGGATTCTGCTTAATCAATCAAGAGATAATTTAGGATTCCTGCATATAAGGAATAAGGGTGTATTGCGCCCATAATGCATTATTGATTTCCTTTTTGAGGTTATTTCTGTGTGGGCGAAAATTTAGAAATTATCTAGGGTCACTCCAAGCTACTCATCTTCCTTTTTCCAGGGGATGGTTGTCCCGTAGATATTAATTGGTGGTGAGAAGTTTTTAAGTGTTTCGAAAATGCGATTGCTTCTGTTTTTTCATAACTTAACAAACACCAGACAAGCCAGGCTTCTAAATTTTGGATCCTATTATGTAATTAATTTTTATTCAAAACTTTGCAGTTAACATTAAAATTAAAGATTTAATCAGTGGTTTTGTCGTATATTTAGCAGTGTCGGAACGTTTCGACCTGGATGGTAACTTTAGGTGGGCCGGGGTTGAGGACAGAATATGGTGTATTATATATGGATATGGTAAGGACACAAGACAGTAATTTTTTTTATTAATTAAAAATATATATTTGTTTTATGTAGCTACTGGGAATAATGAGATAATAATATGCCACAAATTAAACATTCTACGTGTTAAACTATAGTCTTCACCCTTTCTGTCACCATTGTTTATTATTTGAAATATCAGTCCTTATTTTCAAGGGGTAAGAATAAAGCGAAAGATCATTGTTTTAAAAGATTTTATAATTCCACCCTTATTTATTTCCCAGAATAAAAAGAAAATTCAGTGCTGAAAGGCGTTCCGGTTACACTGCAGCGCTGGACATATAAAATTTAAAATGTAGCATTAATTAACTATAAGGTACTATGAACTATAAGAAATTGCGCGTGAGTATAATTCAGTTTCAAAATAATTTCTAAGCAGTTTATTGAATCTTTTTTAAGCCAACATGGTTTTCAGTAATAATTACAGCTTTCAAATATGAAAGATTCTGAAAGGAAACTGCACTGTACCAAAGTCTCAACTATCTCAATGTTTCTCTATCTTAAAGCTAGACCTGGACTAGACTAAAATCATTGTGCTTTCGTACTCAAAAATATCAATTTCCGACTATAATGTGTTGTTTATGGCAGTGGACATACCCTTTTAGAATTCAATCACCTATCGCTTCGCGAATCACTGATTTAGTATTTGTCTTTATTTTCCCCCCACAAGCTGTGTGCTGTGTTTCCAGCCACTTTTCTTTGAAAACCTATTTGTAATCGTTGTTTTCATGTCTATTTCATGTATAAATTACTAAATATATATGGCAGTAATGCTTACAATTTGTTCAGAAATGTGTTTTTGAGCAATTCCGGCACATGAGTTTAATAACTTGTTAATATAAAATCTATAATTTTAAAACACACTAAGTAAGCTTTTGAAAATACTTAAGGATTGTCCAAGATACGTATTCATGAAATATATACAAATGCGTGTATAACAAATTTAATCAATCTATGTTGGTAATAATAAAGGATAAGCGTTATTTGCAGGGTACAGTGCGACAACATTACAGTTCTTGTCGATCACTAATTAAGTAGCACCAGGGGCGCTGTCAGTACTTGGGAGGGTGACCGCCTGAGGAACACTGTGTGCCTTTGGCTTCCTTTCTGAGTTTCTTGACTCGCTAGGCTTAAGATTATATCAGGTCAAGGCGGAATTAGTTCAACGTTTAAAATATCTGCGGATAAAATATTATTTACTGTTTGTATAAATGATGATGAGTGAATGAAGTAATTTTCTC
>BGPR01028196.1:0-20134 GCA_013235015.1 Araneus ventricosus | reverse complement strand
TTTGAACCACCTCACAAGATTCTAGTAGATCTTCGTATTCCATTTCACCCTCCCCATCATTTCTAAGGTGACAAAGTAACATCTTTCATATCTTGGATTTTATTACCATTATACGGACTACAATTCTCTTTTCTTTAGCTTTTGTGTCAATGACCAGAAAAAAACGCATCAAACGTTTCTTTCTTTTTCTCCTTAGGTCCTCTCCCTCCGACAGGAAGCCGGCTCAGTAATCTTGAAAAAATTACACGCTCATTACGATCGTTTAAAAATTTGCAAAATTAAATGAAACATCGCGGAAAGAAAATAACTAACATCATTGAATTGTGGTGCAAGCATATTGAAAGATGTATATGTTACGAAATAAAAGCGAAAATAAAAATTCTGCTTTCTGTTAATTTCAAAGAAAACAATATTTTTTATTATAACTTTAACAGCGATAAAAATACGGGAATGAAGGATTTGTTAAAACGATAAATAGGTGTGAATTTAATTAGAATAATAGAAGGCATTGTTAGAAATTGCGTATGGAATAAATTTGAAATGTTTATTAAATTAAGAAAAAGGACGCATGGCATTTAAATTGAATCATTAAAAAGATAATTATCTCTTCTTTAAGATGGTGCAAAAATAATTGTAGTGCAGTAAATATTTCAGAAGTTATTGACGAAAAACATTTAAAACTTAGGCTTACGATCGTCTAATGTTCGATATTTAATGAAATATCAATTAATTTAAAAGTTGAAAATAAATGTCATGTCGCTACCGATCACCGTTTAGGAGAAGTTGTTGTGACAGACACATGTATTTTCTGTTTTATATATATATATATTTGCAATATAAAAGTTGAAAGTGCAATATATTGTTGTATTTCATAGATTTAATTTTATTAATTTCCATATAATGATGATATCTTCTTAGTCTTAGTGTATGAGTTTTCATTCTAAATTCTTTCATTTTAGGGTAAATTACCCTGTCTGTTTTTTCAACTTTAGTAACAGGATGGTTTGTACAGCAAAATTTATTTAACCTGGCTAAGCTCGTACACAGCCAAGCAACTAATTTAATTGTTGAAAACTCTATATACTTGGATTGTCTTTTTTCAATAGTTTTGATAGCAACAGAGTTCATTTATTTGTTAAGATCTAAATGTTCAAACTTACCTTTTGCTCTTAGTATCTATAGTATTTTCAATTTTTACTTTCTCGTATACGAAGTATACAAAGAGAAAGTATTGTAATCGTCAAAAAATTCGAACTCGAGATTTCGACGGATCTCCACGTTTTAGACCTCCCTGAGTCCGAAAAACACAATTTTGGAATTATGTCTGTATGTCTGTCTGTGTGTGTGTCTGTCTGTGAACACGATAACTCGAAAACTATTAGAGCTACGGGGATGAAATTTGATATGTAGTCTTTGAACATAATTTGTAGGTTTCTATCAAATTTTGGACAAATTCCGTCAACGGGAAGTCTGTCTATTTGCATGTCCGCGCTATAACTCAAAAACTTGAATAGCTAAATGGATAAAATTTGGTACACAGTTTTATCGTTATGAATGTAGGTCCGTATAAAAGTTTGGGCCAAATCCGTCAAAAAGAGGCGTTCAAATTGCATATTCAATTTCTTTTAATCCGATTCTCATGCGCATGCGTATTGGTAGCAATCTGTTATTGTTGTAAATTTTATTTACAACAATAAATAATGTTTTCAAGCATCAATTGTTAACAATTTTTTTATTGTTGTAAATCAAACCGATCTCATTATTTCAGCAAATCTTTTATTCACGCGCTTTTGCAATTGTTACGGTTGTGGTAGTATAAATTGTTTTCTTGGGAATTCAATTCCAAAGCAGAATTTTCGCTTTAGTATTCATTGCATTGCCTATTTCATCGCGCCTGCTTCAAAGTAATATTTTTTTGAAACGTGGCAACAGATATTTGATTTCAGGTTTGTTTGTTTTTTTGTTTTACTTTCTCGTATACGAAGTATACAAAGAGAAAATATTGTAATCGTCAAAAAAATTCGAACTCGAGATTTTGACGAATCTCCACTTAGAAAGTATACGAGAAAGTTTAGGGGAGACCACTCCCGCTGGTTTAGATTTTATTTTAGATTTGGTTATTTTATTACATTTTGATATAACTTGTTTACTTTGTTTCAGTAAGTATGCTTATATATAACAAGTTATATCTTGGTTTATATATATATATATATATATATATATATATATAAGTCATTGTGGCTATGTATGTGTATGTGGCTATGTTCCACATCTCCTCCTAAACCAATGGACTGTTTTCGACCAAATTTTGCACACTTATTATTTAAGACAAGGGGAAGACACTTATGAACTTTTCAAAGTCCAAAAGTTAATTAAACAGTCAGTTAATTAGAAATTAACCTAAGCCGTTTTTCCGCCGTAACTTCGGAGGAAATTGTTCGACAAATATATTTTTATATCATCTTTAAGTTCAAAATTTTACTTTTACAATGACACCAATTTTATTTCTGTTACATTTTTCCTTCAATTTCTTTTAATTTTTGAAGTTTAATAATTTTAATTACGTGCAGACGATTTTGAAATAACGCAAATTTATAGCTACTCCTTTGGTAGACAAAGGCTAGACTTTGAACTAATTTACCTTTATTTCTGAAATTTCAATCGTCAACTTTTAAAAGCCCTAAATTTTATTAAAATTTCAGTTAATTGAAAATTAATCAAGAGTTTGGCATTTTCCATGATATTTTTTGAAAATATGTATTATGTCACAAACACTATTTTTACACATAATGAAATTTTAAAAAATTAGCTTTTCATGACATTCACTCCAGTTTCATTTCTGTTCAATTCGTTGCCGTCATTTTAATAATTCTTCAAAAATTAAATTGTGTATAAAATTTACAATTTATAACACTTTTTTTATTGGTGAAGAACAAGAATACATAAGAACTGTTGCTAGATCACATTAGAGGAATTTTGGATGAAGGCGATTTTTTTTTTACTTATATTTATTCTAACGCTTTTTCTCAATGAAAAATTTACTATGTAATTAATTGTCCCAAAACATCCGTTAAAATCTTTCTTATACTACAAGATTAATGAACAAAATATTAAGTACCTATGCAATAAATACTAATAACTTATGGAGAAAATTAGCTATCGGCGGCTTTTTAAAATCATCTGGTTCAACTGATATTCTCATTATAATTAAAAAAAATTCAGACTATAAAAGAATTTTGGGTATTGTTATTTTCTATACAAAAGTAGTTTTTTACATTAAAAACATTAGACGTGAATGTATTTTAATCCAGAGCAACGCCGGGCATAACAGCTAGTATATATATATATTGGCAAAACTAGAGTGTCAGTAGTTCATGCTCGATTTCCACAATTTTTATTTCATATGGAACCTTATGACGTCTACATATATCATCAATGGTCGGCTGCCCCCTACAACCTTCCATTTTTGAGAGAAATTGAAAAAACATTACTCCATTGTACTTTCACTATGGGGAAAAACCAGGACAGAGTTCCCCAGCCCCAACCACAAGACCGATTTCGACAATTTTTATTTCATGTGGAAGCCATCAATGGTCCCCTGCCACCCTCTATTTTTGAGATTTATTGTAAAATAAAATTTTGGCAGAGTCTCTCAGCCTCTACATCCGCCAATTTATTTCACTAAAGTGCAATTATAGCTACAAGCTATTAATATTATGGGCGAACAGCTGGTGGCCGAAGGCGGCTAGTATATATATAGTATATTATGCGTCGTAATGAAATGAAACATGAAAGTATGTTTTATGTGAAACATGAATATGAAACAACTGAAACCTATGAAGTGTATGAAACATGAAAGTATAAGTTTCAGTTTCAGTATTTGACTTTTTCAGCTCTACTACGTTCATCGTTACGCGAATACAGAAAGAATGATGAGCGATTTGCGAAGTGCATTTCATTCCTGTGCGGACATGAAACGTCTAATGTTATCCTTCCGTAAACTTGGGATACAATACTACTAATCTGTCTCTGAAATTTAACCTGCAATCCAGTATGGGAGGATCGAGTCTTTGTGGATCTTCAGGTTGGTGGGTGTTTGAACCTTAAGCTGGACATTCACGAGGGCTCCGCTCTGCGTAAATTCGGTCATTCCGCACCAAAACCGGTCGTCATTGCGATATCCGCAATGACGGATTTCGCAATGAATAATGAAAAATTGGGAATAGATGCAATGAAAAATTGGGGTGGTGTGCTCGGAAGTTTGGAAATCCAGCTTCTCTTAAAATCCATTTGGACTTCCGGGTCATAAATGCTAAAATGTGAGCAGCGCAGATAAGGGAGCACAGTTAGGCTTTCTCGCTCTAGAGGAGATTGGAGCCGGCGAGGGGAGAAATAGGTGCAATAAGGGGTCGCAGTGCCCTTAGCTGACGGGCTTGTGGTTTGCGTGGAAAGGCTCATGAATGATCTGCCTACATTCTGGGATGGGCTGAAAAATGGAAGGGTTGGAATGCCACCACGCAATCTGCGTGGAGTGGAGTGATCATGAGAAACAGCTTTAAATCTGTCGAGGGCCAGACATTCCTCCACTCGTATGGAGGTGTCTGCTCTGGGGCCTTCCTTAATCATCTGATAACTGTTCGAATTTATGGCATTATTATTAAAAAAACTATCATAATTTATGTAATTATTATTAAGAAAAGTGTCCAGCTTTAGGATGTCCAGACCTATTCTCAACATTTTTGATAAAATTGATGTAAGTGACTCATCACGAATATCATCGAGGCCAGCAAACCTAGCAAGGAACAAAAAAAATTCGCAACCTAATCATTAAAATCCTCAATTATACATAATTAATAATAAAGAACCGCAACATTCACTTATGATCGATTACTAATTGTTTTATATCGGCGCACCATTTTCCCCACTAATAACTATTTTTGATTTATGAGAAGGTTTTAAAAATAATACGCTAATATGCAAATGGAGGTATTTGAGATCCAAAACTGCTCGGATATGAAGGCAGAATTCAGTGAAGATGGGATGCCGTTCTCAAATTGATGAACTGAACTTCAAACGGTCTGTTAAAAAATTAAATTAATTTAAGGATGGTCAGTGGTCGGAGCTTTAAACTGTATCGTTGCGTCTGGGGATATAGATGGAGGTATGGTCTTCGAGGGGACCATAATTATTCAGCCATGAAATTTTCCAACTAATTTGTGTTCATCCTGTATGTCTAAAACATCCAAATGCAGATTAAAATGTTATTTTAAATTAAAATAGCACCATTTCTGTTAAATTAAGTCAGAATACATTAAACATGCATATTTATGAGCATGATGCATGCATGCATTATGCATATTATTTTGATAATTTTATTTTCATAATTCGTATTGCAGCACCTGGAGGCCCACCTCAAAAAGTAAAAGCACGGGCGACTGGAGCACATATTGTGAAAGTGACTTGGAAAGTAAGTAATAATAACTTTCTTTTTCTAATTTTGTTTGTTATTGCACAATTTTATTTGAAATGAATTGTTTTATTATGTTTGCAAATACTGAATTTTTTTTTCTGTTACTTCCCAATGTGCTATAGATTTAAATTTTTTTTACTCTTGTGTATTCTCGTTGAAAATACACTATTTTAATATATCCAGAAATCAATTATCAGTTAATCGATTCATTCAATTAAAATTTTTGCCATATAGTGGCGCCATCTGATAGTGAATTTGAGCAAAATTAATTCCAAGATTCCTTCATATATTTATTATGATTTACAATTAAATGAATAAAATAAACTAATAAAATAACTTACATAATAATGAATAATAAATTAGAGACTAAAATGAATATAAATAAAAAAAATTCTACTTTTTAGTACACTAATAAAAGTGTAATTTTTAAAATTGTTTTTATTAAATTTATTAAAAACGGTTTGTATTAAACTTATTTTTCATATAATTTTTGAATCAGTTGCTCTGGAAAATGTTAAAAAATCAAACTTTCCACTCCTTAGCCCCCCAGGAAGGATCTCCAGTTCGGCTTGATAAAAGGCTATTATGTGGGTTATAAAGAAGTTGGTTCAAAGGACACGTTCATTTATAAAACTCTGAATGCCAAAGGAGGGGAAAACTTCATTGAAGAGACTCAACTTACTGACTTAAAGAAATTCACTGAATATGCAATTATAGTGCAAGCATTCAACGCCAAAGGAGCAGGTCCACCTTCTGATCAAGTAACAGTGAAAACACTGCAGAATGGTAACTCACTAATTTACTCAACTACAATTCTAAATACAGTAAAAATCCGGTTAATCGAACTCGGATTAACCGAAACACGGGTTATCCGAAATGCCTCTGAAATTGTAAATCCAAAAAACATGCACTGTACCGCGCGGAAATAATGGCGAAGGTCAGTCTTTATTGCAATGATATCCCCACTTTTTTTGTTTTAAGCCTCCCCAAGAAAGTCAGTGATTAATTTTAGAATGCTAAAACTAAAATTAATGGGTATTAATAATATTAATGAAGTTATTATTTGCTAGTAACTGGCACATGGCGCCCGACGGATTTTTAACTTTAATAAAGAATATAAGTGCAGCCTACGAAGAGAGTTTTGAATTCGTTGACACCCAAAATATTTCAGAATTATATACTGCCATTAGATACAAATTAACAATAGATGTTCATGGCTTAACGGAAGCATATTTATCCGAAACAGCTTCCCTCCACCCTTTAGTTCGATTAACCGGGATTGTACTGTATAACTAAAAGAAAAATATAAAATATATTTATTTGTTAAAGGACTAAGTTCTATGATTTCGATGGAAAGGATTTTAATTCAAAAACAAAACTATTTGTCCTCACATTTGTCTGACTACAGCTAATGAAAAGAAACATAATTTTTGTTTAATACGCGTGTGAATAACCCTCAAATAAATTATTCTGTCTATTTATTACTTTTCTGAAAATCAGCAAGGCGTATGTTTTCCTCATTACGGCCAGTTTTGAATATTGGAAACTTCTGTTGGACTAACGAGTAATTTTGTTTCTATTGTTCCAAATATCTCACAAGTAATTATTATTATTAGACTAACTAAGCGCTGCCTAGTTACAGTCAATTTCTGCTTTGATTAGAAACTAAATTTCCATTTCACTGAATACGAAATCATAAAATGAGAGTGAAACCGCATTTATAGAAAACAGAGAGTTCTAATTTACTTGAAGTTTCTGTTTGGTCTTGTGAATTCAGTAGAAAGAGAAATTGATAATATTTCACATCTAAATAAGTCATGCATTTTATGTTTCCCACAGAAATTTCCATGTTTCCTCATTTTATTGCAATTATTTTAAATATTCACATTTATATTCTAACTTTATGATCTAATAGTAACTGTGAACCCATACTAATAAGATCCATCACAGGCCAAAAATGCTTTTGTTCTAAGAAAGAAATTATACATACATTAATAACAGTGAAATATATACATATTTTAACAACAGAGAAATCTTCGTAGTTCTTCATATAAGTATTTAAAATTTTCAATTAAATAATTTTTACGTTACAACTATTATTTGTGTGATACCCCTGCTACTGTAATTCGTCATATTGTAAATATTTTATGGCTATGTTGAACTGTTCAAGTGAATTGGCAAAATTTATAAGACGAAGCTCTGACACAAAACACTTTTTTTCAGATCCTCCCGGAAGTCCAGTTTTAAAAGTAACATTTACAAATCAAACAGCAATCGGACTGTCCTGGGACCAAACTGAAACGGAAAATCCGGTTCAAGGTATGGATGAAGAAAGAATATTATAACTCTTTTGACGTTGTGAAAGCAGTTTCAAAATCATTGAAAACAGCATTCCTTAGGGACATTTGAATAAATCTCTAAGTTTAGTTTGTTTTTATATACATACTTCGTCTAACTATGAATATAGTTTCTTCTATTTTTTATACGTATTAATGAATAAAGATCTGAGATGAGCAAATAATGTGGTGAACATATAAATAAATGCTTTTTTAAAAATTTTATTAATTATTTTTATTTTATTAATGCATTCAATGCATGAATGCTACACTCTAGTTTAACAATTTGATCAGTATCGAAGTGGGTACTAAAACATTTATTGTATATAACTATTAAAATGTGATATTCTGAGCACTCGAATGAAATGTAACTAACCCAAATTTTGATATCACAAATAATTAAAAAATAATTTAATCACCTGTTTCTACAGGTGATTAAATTTTTAACTGTCGGCAAACGTGTTAATTTTTTAAACCAAAATTCTTTTCAAATTTCAGTTTTTTTTAAACTTTTCTGAAAGATTTCTCAGTAGGTTGCAAAATATTCTTTGTTCTTTAATTTTTTAACTTTCTGTTCCGCTTAGTAATTTATTTGAACAAGCGTGTATGCACAAATACACAATAAATATGCAGAGGCTGAGTAAAAAAAATTATTTCCATTTTCATGAAATCTTTGACATGAGGTTATCATTTTTTCGTTAATTTACAAGAAATATACATGTTATATTTACTGTTTGTGTTGATATAATCCGTATTTCATTAGTGTGTGTGCTTTAGACCCATAAAGATATTTAGATCCACCTTTGAGCACAGTCAGGAAGATCTTAAAAATTATCCATTTTTTGCGTATAAGGTCAGCAGAAGCAAGACTTGATTTCAAGCAGCAAGAAGAAATTATTTAGTTTTGCAAGGACCTTTTAGAAAATATGAAACTTGATATTTGAACGATGAAGAACACTTTCCTTTGTATGGCATTGCCAATACTTAACATTACCCAAGGCAATAAATTCATCTGAATTTACCAAATTTGACACCTTGGTGTGGGTTCATATGCCCAATCTTCTTACGATATAAATTATTGACAATATACTGCTTATGGAACTCAGACAGCATCCGAGACCGCGTCTGGATATAATGACCTGTTCCAGAACTTAGTGATACACCAGTTTGCAACGGAGATAATATCATAATTCAACCACTTTAATATTTGATTCTATAATTCTACAGAATAGAAGTTGCGTGCCAAATCTGGTGGGTCGATGTCTGAGCAGTAATTGGGTATTGCCCACCGGCTTGACTATAATATTTACTGGCTAATTTCATGAAATTACCTGTTGTTGGGATGTGTAAAGAATATGGTGCATCATAGAACATTTGAAATATTTGCAGAATTTAAAGATATCATTAGACTACATATACAAAAAATTATAGCACGATCAGTGGATGTGTATAGTGATCGAGAATTAACGGTCAGCAATTTAACAAATTCAAATAACAAAAATTGCACATAATTTGACTCATCCAAATATCTGACACTTTTGGAGCAACAAATGTATTTTTCAACATTCTGTTTTCTTCATCAGCTCAAAGAGATGTTAAAGCGTCCTTTGTATAACGAGCTTAGAATTGATTGTTAAACGCTTAAATTTAACTTAACTTATTTCATGTTTTTAGTGATGGAATTGTGCATCGAATTTCTCACCCACTTCCTAATGTGCTAAATTTTTGAATTTTTTTTTACTCTTATGGATTGTTGATTAGTATACATGTTTTTCATAATATTTTAAGAACTTAATTATCAGTTAATCGTTTAATTTAATTAAATTTTAATTCCATAGAGTGCAACCACCTGGTAGTGAATTTTAAAAAATTGATTTAAAGATTAATATTAATTATAATAATGAATTATAAATTAAAGACTAAAAATAGAAAATAAGTACAGTGAATAAATTCCACTTTTTAGCATCCAAATAAAAGTAAAAATGTTTTTAAAAATTTATTTAAAACTGAATCTTTGAGCTCATATCTGAAATAGAATGAATTTAAATTTTGGTATCGATCCGACGATTAGCTGCAATTACCGAATGCTCTGAACAGGCCAACTTATTTCATAATCACTCTTTATCTGATGTTTATAATGTAATTTGGATGCTTCATTACTTGTCATTTTCTTTACTGTTAATACCTCTACTTTTTCCCCTAAAAAAGAAGACAAAATGATATTTATCAAAAAAGTTATTAATGAACTTCTATTCACTACATATTTTGTTCTGTAAATTTAATCAAAGATCAAGCTTTCAGACCAGATTACCTTTTGTCTACATACCCTTATTTCTAGAGTAAAAAGGCAGCAAATGAATTTTAAATCAAAGGTAACATATATTTTGCTTTCTATTCCATTTTGTTTCATAAACCAAGAATTTCAGAAGTTTTGATTATTTTTTTCAAATTATTTCTTTTCATTTTGAAACGATTCTTTTGCAAAAAAAACCTTTCTCTATATAATAACCAGGTGAGAAAAACGATTCATTAAGAATCTTTTCTTGTAAGCAAAATCATATTAATTAAACCTAACAGATGTTATTACACATTTTTCAGGTTATATTCTTTACCATAAATGGGATATGGGAGATTGGCAAGAAACAGAACTATCTGCAACTGAAATGGAATATGCTCTCAACGATTTGAAGTGTGGGTCCCGTTATCAATTCTACGTCACAGCTTTTAATTCGGTTGGGCGTGGGGTGCCTAGTGATATATTGAGAACGAAGACTGATGGAAGAGGTATGCAAGTTTTATTTCGATCAATGTGTGGTAGAATTTATGAAAGTATCATTAATTAACTAATATTACTGTCGCAAAAGTTTTCAAACAATTGTAAACATGTAGTTAAATTTATCATGTATGATCGTATGCAAATGCTATTTCTATTGCGTTGGAAAATGATTTAGTATCAGCTTGACTACTGATAATATGTTACAGGGTGGTCATAAATTATTGAATCCATTTCAAAAATTAATTCTAAAGCTAATAATGTTACAACTGCGTTTTTTTAAATGACAGAGGAAATAAAAAAGTTTTTTTTCAGATAGGTGGCGGTCCATTACGGTGCTCTATATTTGCTACAACGAGAGATTTCCCTACGCAATGGCTACCGATCAACAGAAGCCAATGCGCGTTTTCTGGTTTCTTTGTTTGATTTTTCTTGAATATCTCGAAAACTATTCAGTTTTAGAATTTTAGTTCACTTACAAAATTAGAGAACGTAACATTCCCTACAAATACATGTTTTTATTTTTCTTCTAGCTTTAATTGTTTCGCAGATAATGGCTCTCAAATATGGGAGATATTCAATAATTTACAACCACCGTAACGGCGATTTACCTATCTGAAAAAAAAATTAAATCCGCCCTCATTTTTAAAAAACTTAGTTATAGCATTATTAGATTTTTTTTTCCTTAATTTTTGAAATGGGTCCCGTAATTTATGACCACCCTATGTAATGTTTTCCGCAGAACAGCTGCCAATGCAATCGTACTGAAGTAATACAGAGTTAAGGCTTAACATGTAGGTAGTAAATGGCAACTATTATCCAATTTAGGCAATTTATCGCCAAATTTGGTAGCGCACCTTTTCGATTTTTCTTGAAAATAGCAAAAGAAACTAGTAAATGCTTCAATTTTTTTCATTGCGCAATATCGAGAATAAAAATATGGCAGATGGAAAGTCTCGTTTTAGTTTTAATTTGTTAGTTGTAAGATATTTTTAACTTTCTTCCTTGTATTATGAATTCAGTGATTGTATCATTTTTCTTTCGAGTTGTTTATTTGCTTCTGTATTGTCTCTTCTACCTTTTTGTACCTATATTTGCGTTTTTCTCTTCTTAAATTAGACTCTTTTGTTTGATAAGATTCCATATTTTACACGATAAAGCTATTATGAAATTCAGTTGTTATTTAAAAGGAGTCAGATATAAGGGATTTATCGAAGACTTCGATCAAAATTTTGATTTATTTTATTCCTTATTTGGAAAAGCCAAGAGAATTTTATATGAAACGCATATTTTGAATAATCGGATTACGTTTACATAATACGATCTATTGAATTCAGTAGAATATAATATTTCTGTTTTTGATAGAATTCATATTTTTTCCCTGTGTTTGAATCTTAGACACAATAAATATAAAAAAAATCAATGTGGTTTAAGAAGAGTTTCGTTTGAAGAAGAATTGCACTTATGTAAAACAGGTTACATTTTTATCCATATTCAATTTGGTTAGATTGTTAACATATTTATTTTAAAAACTATTCGTCGACTTTATAAAAAAGGAAGTTCTACTTTTTTTTTGGGCGGGGGGGCGGGGGTGAACTCGTATATTTTTTGCCGTGTTGAATACGAATGTATTTTTCGGCACCATTAAATTCATGCTGCATTCTGTTAAGTATCAAAAATATAATACAATTAATCCAAATTAAAGGTTCGTTGATTCTACTTTGTTTCTAAAAATAAACAAGCCATAAGGAAATAGCCCAATGAAAATGCAGTAATAATGTTTTCTCTCGTAGTTTGAAGCTATTGGATAGATAAATATTATGTAATACAAATTTAAAAGTGATAAACCTATCAAAATGAGTGTAAAGATCGCGAATCATGTTTCAGGCTATAACATTAATTATCATTCATAATTAAAATCTACAGCTGATTTAGTTATAAGAGATCTATTTGAAATTGTAGAGTAAGGATGTCTGTCCCAAGAATTTCTTAATTGCAATCAATTTAGAGCGAACATCTGTTTTACTTAAATGTAATTAGAAAAATTGACATAACTTCAAAAATATATTACTTTTAATTAAACACACTAAAAATTTTAAAAAAGTTCACTTATTTAGCTAATTCATTACCTGGTTCAAATGTTATAAATTAAGTAATTTGAATTAACCTTCTTTCCTTTTGAATTTTTTACATGTAGTATATATTATTACGATTTTAAAAAAATCATCTTGGTTTTTGTAATTCAGTGTTAAACAAAAATCATCTCTTTTATTATTGTGTGCTTGAAAAAAATTTGCATAATCTCATTTATGGCCTCAAATCCTAATTTAGGATTCAAAAAGATCTTTCAGATTTAAGATCTTTTCAGTACGCAATGAAGCTCGCCAGATCTTTAAAACTTATCATGCATATTTTGTTGTTACATCTGTTTTGTGTATGCGCTGCTATGTATCATTGGCCTGACAGATTGAGCTTCCTTTCAGCTCCCGTTGCACCAGACAAACAGTCAATGCTGACAATCAATCAGACCAGTGCAGCGGTTCATTTGGACGCTTGGCACGATGGGGGTTGTCCTCTGACATCTTTTGCTGTGAGATACAGACAACAGCGTCAACAAGTGTGGAATCTGGTAACAGAAGGCGGACCGGAAGGTGCTGGGCGATCCCATGACCGGCTTCGTAATCAAGTGATACTAGATGACTTGATACCTGGAACATGGTACAGGCTTCAAGTGACTGCTCATAACGAAGCTGGTTCAACTGATGCGGAATACACATTTGTCACAAATCCTATATCACCAGGTAATTTTTATCAATTTTATAATGCTCAGAATCCAGCAATGTTGCAAAAGGCGTATGTCATGTTCTATTATACACTATCCTACTAAGAAAATGCTCTCCCTCCAGAAATAGGCTGATTAAACAAAGCCGTGCTATTTGGTGAATTTCGGATCTATGAATCCCGAAGCGTCGTTAAGGGTAAAAGAAAGTCCTTTTCACATTATTCAAGCCATTTTACCATGAGCGTTTAGCTATTTTCACGTAAATACAAGTATTATGTAGCCTTTCGGTGGTACTTCTCATAATTCTCATACCTTTGATTCCCCCTCGCTGTGAGTAAATAGAAATAAATTTTCACATCTCGATAAGGTTACAAATGTGTTTAGTAAATGATTCTTGAACTTGTCGCATAATCAGGCTATGCCAACTGTTAGCATCTCAGAAATCCACTAAATTTCACCGAACTTGAGAGACAATGCCGTAACCACTACCACATCCTATACAGCATGAACAAAGATAATAATAACAAAAAGTTTTTTTAAATGCCAATGTTTTTCCCATGTTATACGTAAAAAAATTAGTATTTTCGTCTTCAATCATACAGAATTTCATGTGCTTCATATTGATTGTATCTGAATTATTTTAGAAACTTTAGCATGCTTAAGCACTTCTGAATTCCTTTTAAATTTTTTATGAAAATAATAATTCATTAAAGTTCAAAAATTTAATTGACTTTGAAAAGATTCATTTAAAATCTGGAAAGTAATCAAAATAAAAAAAAAATCTTTTTTTTTTGCTTTATGTGTAATAGAACACCAGCGGGCGAAAAAGAATTTTGCTGTCTTTAACTTTTAACTTAATGTCTACTTTCGATTAACTCAAACTACAGAATTAAGGATTTGAAATATCAGAACTTAAAATCGTCTCTCTATTTATATACATTACTAGCTGAAAACCCGACGTTGCTCGTGATCCATATTTTTTTCATATACCGGCCTCCTGTTTTTTCCTCAAAATATTGTCACCAGCTCTCCGTAACAAACATAAATCTTCTTTGAATCTTTTCTTGTTGAATTAAAACAAATATAGCCTTTTTATCACCTTATAACAGTATAGTTTGAATGAAAATGTGAGAAAATTTAAAAGAGAACATTTATTTTAAACAATATATAGTTAAATAACTAATACAGCTTTACAATGCACAAATATACTTATACTGTATAACTTGGGTTTTTCAAAGCTTCTAAATGAAATGTTTTATAAGTCAGATAAAGAAAGTCAAAATCGCTTGAGAACAATTATCACTCGAAAGAATTTCGCTGAAGAAGAATGCTCGAACAATAAGAATACTATTAACCTCAGTTAGGGAAATAAAAACTAAATATAAATATTCTTTATTAATACTAAAAATAAAGTCAAACTGAAACTCAAATATAAAATAGCATTTTTCTACTCTTTTTAAACAACGCTGCCGTATCGACGTTTATATTCATTAATATTTGTTTAAAAGACTGTTTTTAATTTCTTATTTGTGGATAAATGCATTTCTTTCCAATATATTCCTGGGTAGGTTCAGGCCTTAGAGGAAAATTCTTATTAAATTTAGTCCTTAAAGTCTTTTTCCTCTACAGAAAACCTATTCTGGTTTTGAATCTGCATGGATGAATGGCCTCTGATGACGTCATCCGCCGGATTCTTACTCCTCATCGTTGTTTTTTAAATTTTTGTATTTTTAACTCTTTCACAATTAAAACTTCCCTTAGTTCGTATTTATATCTTAATATTCAGAAATTTGTAAAATTTAAGCGAAAAATCGAGTAGTAACTAAACTAACGACATTGGATATTTGAGTGCATATTAAAAGCTATGAAATACGAACCGAAGTTAAATGCATGCTACGAAATAACAGCTGAGGTAAGAAATCTACCTTGACAAAAAAGCAATATTTTCTTAGCTTTAACAGTGGGACACGTGAATAAAGGATTTGATGAAACAGTAAATTAGTTTGAATTTTATTTTACAACAATAAAAGCATTGTTGCAATTTGAGTTTAAAATGAATTTTGAAACGTTAATTACAGTTAGAGAAAAAATTGTACAACAATTAACTTGGTATCATTAAAAAGATAATTTTTTGCACCTTAAGGTGATGTAATAATAATTTTTGTTCCATAAATATTTCAAAAGTTATTGGTGAAAAAGTCTAAAAAAGCCTAATTTTCGATATTTAATTAAATAAATAAATACCTAATTCGAATTTTAAAATAATTTTTACGGCGTTAGCTCCCTCTTGTGCTAATCCATCACTGTTCCAAATTTGGTCGTCGTAAGTCGAACGGTGTGGACGTGCATAAAGAACCAAAAAACGAACAAACAAACAAACACACACAGATACTTTCCTCTTTTATATATATAGATTTTATCTCTCACTGAAATTTACGATTTTTTGAAAAAAAATGAAATCTTTGTTTGCACATAAAAATAGGCATAATCTTGGAAATCGGTCATTCTATTCAATTATGTGAGCTTAAAGCAATATTTATTTAAAAAGGAGAAAAGTTAGTTATAATAGTTAAGAAATACAATAATAAGTTTCTAAAAGTATTTTCGCTGATTAAATTTTTATTCTATACTATTGTACCACTTGATAAGGAATTTGATAAAAATAAATAATTACAGGATTTCCCATATATTTATAATAGTGAATTAAAAATTAAAGACTAAAACGCAGAAAATAATTAAAATAGAAAATTCTACTTTTTAGTACACTAATAAAATAGTGATTTTGAAAATTGGGTTTAATAAATTTATTTAAACATTAAATCCAACAAATGCATTTTTGTTTTGGTATATAGGATTAATATATTAAATTTATATGCTAAAGATATATAAATGAAGAAAGTTGGTATTTCATCACTGATATGTGTATCATAGTTCGAAACTAAGATGGCTCCATATATAAAAGCTAACACATATTTATTTACAACTTGTTTCAAAACACATTTTTAAATATTTCAAATGATGCGAATAGCTTTCGCTTTTATCATCAACTCACAACGTTCGCATTCTCTCGGAGAATGCTGCCGGAAAACTCACTTTTAAAACATTGATGCCGTACCGCCATCTAGCGGTCGGATGTTTTACAAAATTGCTCAAATGTAGGAAATATATAAACATTACAATTACAAATAATTATACAAATTGCAAAACAAAGAAAATGACACTGACAATAACACAGTTTAAGGTGATAATAAAAATAAAAGAATTTAAACAGGTAGGGCACCTCATATATAATATATTTACTACAATGAATTCGAATATTTTTTTTACGTTTCATTGCTTATACCATATTGTTATATCTTTCACCTCTTTGCCTCCGTAGTAAATTACTGGTTTCAGTAATGAATGTTTCATTATATCTCAGGACGAAGTAATTCATTAATTATTGCTTTGTTTCAGATTCTGCTCCTGTTTATCCAGTGAATGATGATAGTGCTCAAGAACTGCCTCTCTACTTAGACATTAATATTCTTGTTCCTGCCGCTGTTTCCTTAGCTGTCGTCATAGCATTAGTCATTCTGGTGTGTGTGATCATGTACAAAAGAAATGCTCAAGACACAAATCAGACAGGTAAATCATCTGCAAATCTTTCATTTTAACGTTTGAAAAATCTGTAAGAGTGAATGCTAGCGGTTTTCATTATTTACTAGAATTTTTCAAAGATGCAACAGCATTATTAAACAAATCTTGAGAACTTTTAAAGAAAACTTTGCTTCAACTGCATTTATATTTCATATCAAAATCTGAAATTGGCCTATAAGGAACGCTGAGAAGAATTTAGAAGTTAAAATCATATTTTCAAAGTCAGATATGACAAAGAGTAAAGAAACCACGATTCGACGTGATTGTAATTGTGCTTCGTAATTTTTGTTTTATTCAAAGTTCATAAAAACCACTAACCATATATGATTCAACCCGCCCTACAGTAGAGCACGGTAAACACAGAAAGACCGAGCCTCCGCGACAATAACACGGGCACTGTGTCCTGTTGCCTAGGATCATCACCGGTTCCGGCACAGACACACTCCGTCATTGGAGACGTGACTAACACAATCACAAGCCCATTACTTCACCCGCAGGAGAAGCGAGAACCCGGTGACTTAGCCGACAACTTCTCATCCACGTACTCATGGGGGCCCCTCACCCGAGGAGGCTTCTTAACCTCCCCTGCCGTAGCATCCGGGATCATCTGAGTGATTGTCGTCGCGACATCTCTCGAAAAGTGAACCAGCAGGTTGACTCTCCGGGAGGCATTTTTACAAACCCTGCCCTGATAGAACTGAGGCAGGAAATCAGTCAATATCATTGGCTACGAGGAGCAGTGACGTCGTTTTCAGCTCTCGCACGTAGCGTACGGCAATCATAACAAAACAAGAGTTGTCCTACTTTTCTTCTCCGTTTTCCCACAGTTGAGCACAGAAAACATTCTTCCGTGGGTTGTAATATTTTTAAAAATGATAATATTTTTAAAAATATCATAAAAAATAAAAGATTTCACACTGAAAGAAATAATACTAACGAAAAGTACACGCACGAAAGCAAAGAACGACGTCATCGGCTCTCGGCGAAGCGAGCCAATCATATTGTCCGATTTCCTGCCTCAGTTCTATCAGGGTAGGGTTTGTAAATATGCCTCCGAGAGATTAAAACAAAAAAGATATGTCGGCTCTCCTGGATATTAAATGAATGAATGAATGAAGGGCAACTGAGGGTGGAGTCCCCTTCACGGGCCTCGTTCCTATCCCCCCCGCAAGAGGTACGTCATCGGAGAGGAGGTAACTCAACATTACACTATTACTATACCCATTAGGGAAGCGAGAACCCGCTTATTTATCCGGTGGGTTCTCATCCACGTACTCGTAGTGCCCCCGGTGGGAGTCATAATAATCCATTAACTTATTTCTTTAGCTTTGACAGTTTCTTACAATCTCATTTTAAAATATTATTTATCACAAATTTTGCTATGGTAATGATACATACACATTGAAACAAATTGAAAAAAAGCCAAAAAGATCTGCATGTACAGTCACGTGGTGGAATTCTTAATATAAAAGATATTACAAAATTCGTGGCACGACATTTTTTTAGTTTTATTATTGGTAACATTGCGATGTATTTAGACAATTTGGTAGCTGATACATGAGAAAAAACTAACACTGATAACTACAAAACCCGCAATATTGTTTCCAATTAGTGTAATTTTCTCTAGGCTGACAACAGATGTTTAACTTCCGAAACAAGAACAGAAAATCGCGAAATAGCCATAATTGTCACGTTTTGTTTAAATTTTTTCTCTAGAAAATGGATTAAGTGTATTTGCATGTGTTTTGAACGTCACAAAAATGAATTATCTGAATAAGAACTTAAAATCCATCAATTATAAAAAGAACTTGAAATTTAATGTCAAAATCGCTGTTCTGAGAAAATTAAGGAAAATATTTTTATGTCCTTAGCAAACGTCATAAATTTATAAACTTTACTGATAAGATGATATTGATAATTGATGATGATAATGATTAGACACATGGTCATAGGGTAACACATTCGAAAAGAACGCCTTTCAACTATTGGCAAACGATAAGATAACCTACATTTGTAATGTTTATCATCTTATTTATTGCCTTCAAAATGTTATATGTATTTTTTTTATCAAAATGCATCCACGCATTCAAAGATTAAGTTTTATTTTTTACCCGAAATAAAATTTAATGAGAAGATGTTTTTATGAGTTTGAATTTTAAGAGATTGTTGAGAAAACATTTTTGCATGTTAGCGTTCAATCAAATGTTTTCCTTTCATATTTAACGTGTTTTACTATATTTCATGTTTGCTCCCGCACTTCTTTAAGTGGAAAATATTGTTAACAAATATTTGTTCTAAAATACAAAATATTTTTCCTGTATTACATATGTTACGATTTGGTGCACACAAGGTGATATTCTTGTACAAGAAAATAAAAAGATGTCATTTTATATTATATTTCAACTAGAACCGTACACTCAGCTGTTTGTGAAGAGAAAAGTGAAGTATTCATTTTAAAATATCTTTTTGTGTATAAAAATTCATAACATACCCGTAGTTAACTTTTTTGCTTGAATTTTCTCAATTTTTAAACATTATTTATGCACGAAATTATATTAATTTTATTTTTGATTATGAAGTTATTACAGAAAATCTGATTATTTTTCATTCCTTAGAAGCACAAGAAGCCGAAACTTCCAGGTTAGAAACAAAATTGGAAGAATTTTAACCAATTGACACTATGCCATCTTTTTTTGTTATAAATAGTTTACTCTCAAAAATATATTTCCATAATTTGTCTAACTAAAACCTAAAAAGATATATTTAAAAAATTTTGATACCATCACAGTAGTAGGTATGTACATCTGTGTATCTCTTGCAATCAAATAGTAATGGTGTAGTTCAAAAGCTCCTGAAGTTTAGGAAGTAAAATCAAGTCTACTTTAAAATAAGGGTTATTTTTTTATTATTTTCAATAAAGCCTGTGTACTTTTAAAGTTATTTATATAAGCTCACAATGGAATGTTTTTAAATTATAGCAGAATTTACTAGATCACAGTTTTTTTTTTATCTTTGTTCATTTTTTTTAAAGAGAGAGAAAAAAAAAGAAAGACTTTTCTTAACGATTTTCCATTCCAAAATTCAGGGATGTGTTTACTGAACTCTTCCAGGACAAGGCCATATTTTAGTTTAGT